>JAUBWS010067856.1:0-14345 GCA_032270445.1 Darlingtonia californica
TCTAAACAAGACATTTTTTAATAAAACTTGCAATTTCAGCTTGCATTTAAAGCTCTTCAGGAAGTAATGGGGATAAAGTTGTTTTGAAATAAATACTTGATTTTAGGTATAGTTCACACGAGACACGCTTATTACACAGCAACAAAAAATAAGTCAACTCGACGTAAACAAAAGATTCATAGCTAACTAAAGTTTCAGTTTATTGATCTTTAAGAACTTACAATGACCGTATCGAAAAAAATAAACCTAAATAACTTTTGAAATATTAAACTGCACAAGGTAAACGTTATATTTTTGAAAAGTTAAGAAAGAGATTTTTCTATACGGTATAAAAACCGCATAAAACAGGACACATTTTTTCAGGACACACTGTATTATTTGATAAAAGAAGTTTCAACTTTCATTGTAGCAATTCCATTGACGGAAACAAAGCGGTGATCAACCTTTCGAATCCAGTCTTCCGCTTTATTTTATGAATTCACCTATTTTTGATATTGATTTACGAACTTCGCACGTTCTGTTTCCGCCGTTGGAGTGGCCCAGGCGCGTAATAAACAGGAGTGATAGAGCGCGTTTCCTAAGGCCCCCCGCATGTACATTTCTTAAGGGTCCCAAATACTTTATATAAATTTCATTTTTTCACATGAAAATTGCAGACATAATAATTTCTAAAGTCTGTCTCAAAAAAATTGCCAGTTACTGCATTTTTCCATTTTTCTCAGAATATAGGTGCCACTTATTGGAAAATTTCAAATTTGGTAGAGAGAAACTTCGAACTTAGCTGATTTCAAATATGTAATTACCTTTGCCACTTATTGGAAAATTTCAAGTTTGGTAGAGAGAAACTTCGAACTTGGCTTATTTCAAATATGTAATTACTTTTCCCATGCAAAAATAGACCTACATTGAGGGGTTGTAAATTCAAATCCATAGAAGCTATGGGAAAAGTAATTACATATTTGAAATCAGCTAAGTTTGAAGTTCCTGCTTACCAAATTTGACGTTCATATCATAAAAAGAAAAAAAGTTGATATTTTTCATCTTCATTTTTCTTCTTCAATTTCAAAATTTTCTGATATCTTTTTTGTGTAAAATCATTCCACTCTGAGTTTTTTTTCGAACGAGCCATCATTTTCCAATAAGTGATAACTAAATCTTGAGAAAAATAGAAAAATGCAATAACTGCAAGTTTTTTTTAGACAGACTTTGACATAATTTTGTAGTTTTTATTTAACAGACAAACGTATAATGATAAAAAATCAACGTCTGATATTATTGATGGTGGAAGAAGGCCATCGAAATGGGTCCTACACCAGGCCAATAGCCAGGTGGGGCCAGGCTCATTTCTTTCCCAAAGATGTGGTGGGTGACCACCAACAGGGGCCCCATCCAAAAAATTCTACTAAGGGCCCCAGGTACTTCTGTTCCGCGTCTGGGGTGGGCTCGTTTCCACTACTCGAATGGAGCTAAAGAAACCTGTAAGGAGGGAATTTGTATGGGAAGTTTTCAACGTTTAGATTTTGATATCTTCTAAAAATTGATTATCTCTAGATTGCATTATAGCAAATTTTTGACTTTAAACTTTTTTCTAGGAGGCGAATGCTGTTATAGTATGAGATCACCCAATCCCGAATGAGCTTTCAAACATTTTCGGATTTTAAGACAAAGAGTGCTGTAAAATTTCTCTTAACTTTGATTTAGTGGATCACTGTTACCCGATGAAATAGGTATAGAAAAATAAGTATAGTTAAGACGAATATGTCCTTTCGGGCTTTATTGCAGTTGGTAAATCTCTGATATAGATTTAATTCTCGGTTGATGAATAATTGTTATAACATGATGTAGATGTACACGTTTTGCCATATGACACCTAGACAATCAACTATCATCTTTTCGTTATGTTTAATATTTAATCATAGAGATTTTATAATGTTTTTGTCGGCTTGATTTTACTAAGGAGAGTTATTTTTGTTTGTTTGCTTAAAACAAATTTAACGAATATCTATGTCGTAAACTCTAAAGATGTTGTAATCGAATCGAAGGAAGAATTTGGATGGTACACAGGCCCGTAGAGCTATGAGGGACAAAAAAAATATTTATTTTAAGTAGAAAAAAACAATAACAAAGGGCCGTTTAGCAAAATTTGAGATTTTCAATTTTGATTGTAAGTGTTACTTGTTCACTATAAACTACTTGAATACCATCAAGTAAAAAAACAACCACTGCCAAGGTTTTTATAGAAAATAGTAAAGAAACCTGAGGCTTGCATTTGATATTTTGACTATCAAGAATGGTGGATGTACGTTTTTCATTTTTACGAGTATGTTTCCAGGGTATATATATTTCAGGTATATTACCAAGAAATCTAGACAGAATTGACTTGTTATTTTGGCCAAACTCGAGATTCTTGTGTTGATGCAATTTTTGGTATCTCTTATAATTGTTATTTGTAATATTTGTAACCTATAGTTTCATTGTTAGCTACATTTTTCAGTGATTTAAACAATAGTAAAATGGTAGCTCCCAATAAGGTTTGTTGTTACTGCTGTCGCCGGACAGGTGGGGTGAAGAAACCGGACACCAATGCAAAAAATCCTGACACAAGTGCAAAAACACCCTTACCAAAAGCTATTCTTTTGGTCTCATGTTCTATTGCGGTATGTATAGTTACGATTTCTATTAACTATCATATCAAATCTTTTGGTTGAGCAATTTACAATAGTTACAAGATTTTTTGAGGACTTGAGACCCTTTCATGGGTCGCAGATTTCTTAGGACACATACCTAGGAGTTGAGGAGCGTTAAAAGTTCCTGCTCCCAATTGAAACATGGGCTTTTCAAAATTTGGGTAGGCTATCTCAGCCCCACATTGATTCAAGCGATGAAAGCTTTAATACAATGTAAAAAATTGGCATCATTTATCTTGCTTGTTTTCTGCAACCGCAATCATCACTCATTGTTTTTTGTTATTTCTTTAGTTTCATCTTTACAGCTAGCACTCTCGATAATTGGGACCCTTGATAAGTGGGACTTCATAAAAATCGCTATAGTAACATTCGCTAAGTGGGGACTGCTGGTTTCCGTCCCTAAAACACATCATATAAGTGGGGCATTTTATACCAATTCACTTTATATGTTATGTCTATCAAAAGTAAACTGTATTAACAAATAAAATAGCTCATATTTTTTCATTCCAAAGGCCACTTGTTCTTCGTTTATGAAATAATCCCCCACTAAATCTTTATTTTCTTTTTTTAGATGTCGAATTCAATTGTCATCAGTGCTTTCTTTACATATAATCCTCAGCTTGTAATAGTAAGATAACTTATTTATTTTCTACTGCTGTTTTGGTGCTTCGATGTCTACTGTGTAAGAAACATAGAATTTCTTAACTTCCAAATCCAAAAATCATTTTCCAATCTGAGGAATTTTGACCTGAAGAATATTCGCGGGATTTTTTTTCCAAAGTTGCCATGAAACTGCAAAAACTATTCGTAGGAAATCAGGTAAGACCAGTAATATAAGTTAAATTGAAAAATCGCAGAAACCTGGTGAAGATAGTCAACAATAGAAAATGTTCTTGTTTTTTTTAGTGGTTTGGATTTACAGAACTGGAATCAGGTATTGACATTTGTTTCGATTTATTGATTTCATGGGTTTTACTTTCTATTCGTTCACCTTTGCCATACAATTCAGTATAATGCCGGTAACTCGAACCTACAGGAGCCAAGATCCAATGAAATGAGTTCAAACTAACGATTGTCCGAGTTGTCGGGGAGTGTATACGAGAGTATTAAACAAAGGGGGATCAAAAATATTTCGATTTATAAGGAGTTGAGGGTTTGAGATACCAGGATTATGCTGTACTTTTATCTTTGGGAACCTGTGTCCAGACCTTCGTCATCTGTGTTATACTTTGATAGGTGAACTTGAGAGTTCAACGCCATCTCTATTTAGTTTCAATCCATCATGCATATATGAGAACCAACTTTTAATTTTCCTGGTTTTTTTTCAGACAATGCTTTTATATTTTACATTTATTTTACAGGGTATTATGCTGGTATATTGGGCTCAGCGATATTTTTTACGGCCACTATTTTTAGGTGAGTCTTTTGTATGTCGTATATGAAGTAATACGTGTTTTTATGCTCCAACCTGGTGCACATAGGATTTGATTATTCCTATGACCAGGGAACCTTATGCTTTGGACATTGAAATTTATGCGTATTTGATTTATTCCGGAAGAGCGATTTGCAAGTGACGTGATGATTGTGAGTTCTATTATCACTTCAGGCTTCACTTTTTTTGGAAACCTTTCAAATGATGGTTTGTTGCTTGTTTATCGTTAGCATGTAGATGTGTCAACCTTGATAATGTTTTTATTCCGTTGAGATGACAAGAAAGTGACTAGAGGAAAGAGAGCTGATAGGAATCTAAAATAATATACTTTAACATAAAGCATTTTTGCCGGAAGGAGTATTTTGTCAAAGTACTTGTTCAATTTTATTTATCTAATTTTGCGGAAAAGGGAAATTCGGCAAAAATAACTTCCCCAAAATCTTCTTCCCTTGAGACATTCTATATATGAAACAGAAAAAATCATAATCTGAATATATTGAATATTAATTTTAGCTTGTTATGGGGGTATTTATCAGATGTATATGGTAACAAAAAAGTTACAATGATTCAACTGGTTGGATCAACTATTTCTTTATTCGCATTTTGTTTCACCAACACTTTTACATACGCATTGCTCATTCGCATGATACAAGGTGTTTTTATAGGTAGGTAGTTCTTATCGCGCGACCCATGTGAAAGGATTTGAAAACGTTGTCACGGAATATAAAGTTTTCTGGACTTTCTCTAACTTCCACGTCCCTGTTGGGACGGATTTTTTGGTCCCTTGAGAGTACCACTTACCAAGAGTATACTGTATATTCATTAAAATTAGTGCGTCAACTCTTTTCATGTTAATTTCTATTGTAATACTAGCGTCTAAGCTAGTCGTTTTCTAGTCATTTCTCAGAAAAAGACTTTTCATAAACCAAATTTGTTATATGTGCTTACATAGTATTTCCCTTACACAACGGAATTATCAGGTATCGTCAACTTTATTCCACAGGGGCCCACTAACAGCAGATACCAGATTAGCCGCTATGACCTGCAATATGTACTTTTCAAATTTAGGTTGTATTGGCAATGCGAGAGCTGCCATAAGAAGAGCATGTGATGATACAAATGTCGTGAGGTCCATGGCACTTGTTCTTTCAGCAAGTATTGTTGGATTGATGTTTGGCACAATAGTTTCAGGTTATTTTATTTGTTTGCAGTTGAACAACTGAAACGATTACTTAAAAGGGATTGTATCATGACTGAAAAATGATAATCACACTATTTGTTCTATGTAAACAAGATTATTGACGAAAACTGTTTTTAAAAGGCATACTTTATTAACCGGACCCGGACCAGGACCTTTAGAAAAACCGGACCCAGGACCTTTTAAAAAACTGGACCCTTGAGGTATTTTGAGATCCAAAAGTTCGTTTTAAATGAAATTAAGTACCTTAGGTAATTAAAGGGTGCTGATTTCAAAAATGATGTGTATTTTTCAATTATCATACCGAAATACCTGTTAAATACCTGTTTTCAGGTATTTTTGGTTAGAAAATAAAAGATTATCTATTTTAGATGAAATTTGGTTCCTTAGGTAATTAAAGGGTGCTGATATCAAAAATGTTGTTTATTGTTCAATTTTCATACCAGAAATGCCTGTTTTGAGGTATTTTTGGTCAAAAAATAAGAAATTTTCCATTTGAGATGAAATTTGAAAAATGTAAAACGAATCACGGGTTTGTTTAATTTCCAACCCACCGATTATTCAGTAATCTAGAGTAGCTATACTGATCTTATGTTTATTGGAAGTAGAATACCGGGAATCACAATAATTTCAGAACTTGATAAGATTGATCCGAGGAAAAAAGATGGCGTGAAGTTGTTGGAAAATAACCAAACTGTCTAGAATTTTCGCATTTTGGGAGAAAAAAACATTTTGTTAAAAATACAAAAAAACTTTATGCGGCTCAATAAAATCGAAAAAAAGTATTTTTCTTAGAGCAACTTTCGAAAATCTTTAGTTGAAAAAGCAAAATAAGATTTTTCTAATTTTTTGTAATGATCAAAATCATGTAGATTGAAAAAATTCGTGGCTGGTAAACTTTACAAACAATAAGTTCTTTTTTTTTGTAAAAACAAATATGTGGTTGACAAATTTTCAATTTATTTTTGGGATTGGATGTTTGTGAATCTGGCAAAAACCACGAAAAATGTTCTTCCGCTAGCACACTTTCCTTTCAAGAAATCTGGATGAATAAAATTTCACACAGATGGAAGGTTTTCTTATGAAAGTTCCTTATGGAAAGAAATTATTTGTGGGACATTTATCGATAAGTACTTCTATCCACGTTTAAACATACTTGATTTCCACTGGTTATCGATTTTCAAAAACTGCTATGCAGATTTTTTCCCCAAAAGTGTTTTTAGTTTTCACGCATACTCTAGTTTTCACAGAGGGCATAAAATAGTAAATTTCAATTACAAATAATAAGTCAATTATATATTTTTTAATTTTTTTTCAGGATTTTTGACGTTTCCGGTGATGCAATATCCAAATACTTTTAATGAAGGTAAGGAAAGTTTTTAAATATTAAACATTAACTTGTTTAGTACTTCTTTATTTGGATCTCAATAATTAGAAAAGCGAAAATCTTTTATACTTATAAATTCTTTGGCCTTGGCATACTAAAAAGATTTACGTTTGAGAAAACCAAGGTACAGCTCAGTCGGTAGGGCGCTCACCTTTCAATCGAAAGCTTTCTTGTTCTCAATATTTTCGGACTTTAAGCTAAAAAAAGTTCTTAAATTGTTCTTAATCATAGTAAGAAACAGGTTGAAGTCATTGAAGTTCTAAACTTTTTCCATTTGAAACCTGACGCTCTTATGGTTTGTTCTTATACAAAAAAACTTGAATGAGGGATAGGTTACTGAGAGATGATGGTAAGGTTTGGCTCTCCGCCTTGGAACTATATCATTCAGATCTAGTACAATTGAAGGAGATATAGTATACTGTCCTACTTTCATACTCAGAGAACCGATATCATTGTTTTCAATATGGGTACCTTAGTCAACGTGTGTAGATAACTTTTCCTGAAGGAAACCTCCCGTCATCGATTTTTCCTTAAAACACATAACTGTCGTTGTATTTACGAATTTTCCGATTTCATAGTGTAAGTCAGAACTGGTGAAACGAAATTGAATAAATTTTTGAAAGCTTCATAAAATATATTGGAAAATAAGACATTTGAACAATGAAATTTTGTTATTTTGAACCATTTTCATAATGATGTAAAGCGAAACATAAAAAAAGCGTAAAAGCTTTAAATTCATTTTCGAGAGTAAAAGATAAGCTAAAGTTAGTGATAAACTCTACTGTCAAACGAACATGCCTAAATGATTAAGTAGAAAATAAAAAAAGTGAAAAGCTTGCTTACTAATTTTGTATTGGAACTTTTCTGGTCTAAAAAAAGTTTAAAAAGTGCTTTCGCCGGGCCGAATCTAACTAAATTTGATTTTCTTGTCCATAGGCTTTTTATCAAAATATCCAATCTTTCTACCAAATTTTATATTCTTTGTGATATATTTCATCTCAATGGTATTCACTATCAAATATTATCCGGAAGATGAACGGTAAGACGTTTCTTTTATTTGTTTACGATAAAAATGATTCCAATTCCCAACGAGAAAGGAACTAATTAAATTCCGCAAACGTGTAAAAATTTTGAATACCCGTTATCATAACGAACCTCCCTACTCTAAAGATCGGATGGTATGGAATAATCATCGGGTTGAAAAAAGTTGATAATAGTGGCAAATTGGTTTAGAATACAGTAAGAGATTGTGGTAAGAAATCATAATGCATATCCCACGGATACTAGCAATATAAAATATGACCCAATAAATCCAGCGGTGGGTAATGACGAATTTAAATAATCTACTGTCACTAAAGCCTATTGTATTACTTACTCTTAATTTCATATTTACTTCCGAAATTGATAAGCAGAGGTTGGAATAATGCGAGTCATTAGTTAGTGGATTAGGTCAGGCATTAGTAAGCCACTTTTGATTATGAAATACAACCAAGATTTCAAAACTTTTACTTATCCCCGGACCTATTTCATGATCCGTTGGATGTTTCACATGGGAGCATTTCATCCAATGCGTCCGTCACGTCACAAAATTTTATCGGACTAAAACCCCTAAATAGACATTCAGAAGCATCCAAAAAAATCAAAAAAATATTACAAGTTGAGGTTGACTCTACCACGATATGCCCCAATTATCAAAATAGATTGTCTCAGGAAGATTTCTGTCGGAATGAGGTTGTGGTATGAAAATGTTTTTCTCTTTATGATAGAATGAGGAAGGTCATATGTGATGAAGAAAGAATTCCCTTACTCTGGGATGGAAGAAAACAAAATGGAATTATGGAAGAAGATTTAAATATGGATGAAAAATTAAAGAGAAAATTGACGTTAAAAGAAAAATGGAATAAATCTAAGTTAAAACAAGTGTTAAGGTAATATTTTTTTTTGAAATGTAATGTAATGTAATCAATAGTTTTATGTCATCAGGGGCTTCCATCCATTCAGGTTGGTTCTTCTGCCCCTTGGACGCACTAGCCTCTTCGGTTTGAAACACCTAAACTTCAACCTTAACGACTTCGCGATAACCTGCAAAATTAACAGTGAGAGGTCACCTCACCACACATGTCCCAAAGGCCGGTTTGAACTCTCAACCATCGGATCACGAGACCGACCCCTTAACCACTGAGCTACTGCTCCACTAATGATACTCGAATGTTTTGAATAATGTTTTTACTTCGAGTTGGTATTGTTGCATTTCACAAATCGAGCATAAATATATGCACTTAAGGTAGAGAGGTCTGACGTTGTTGTTATGACTAATTCTTCTATTTCTTCTTTTTACAGCAATAAATGGAGTGTCTACAGTTGCGTGTTGTTTGGTATATTGTCTCTTTTGGAAACTTCGTTCATGCAGCTATTTCCACTATATTGTGCTTCTTCTGAAGAATATAGTAAGTTGTTTGACCTACACTCAACCTCGATACTGATAAAATTACATAAAAAAAATGGTTGAAAAAGAGCATTTTTACTCAGTATTGGATTAGGTCCCAAGGTCTAAAAATGGCTAGTTATTGATATAAAAGCTTTTAAAGATTTGTACTTTTACCATCCACCCTGCGGCTGACTGGGACTGAAAGGGTTAAAGATTCTGAAAAATCTGTCCATTTTGTGGGCTTTTCCAGATACAGTCCCTACCCCTCCTTGAGAACATGAATTATTGACGTACACCCCTTGGAATCCCAGCATGCAAATGACTTAATCCTCTGGAATTCCATGCTACATTTTGTTAGACCCCTGGAATTATTCAAAAAAATGGACGGATGGACTCTTCCGTGCTTAATTATAGGGGGGGGGGGGGGCCCTGCCTGTGCATTTGAAAATCCTCCCCCCCCCCCTCCTCTCATTTTCAGAAAACTTTCAGAAGCCCCCATCTTCACGCAAAAGCCCTAAGCACCCCTACCATTTTACTATCAAACGTCAACTTGCCCCCAAGGTCATTTAAGAAATTTAGGAAGATTATTTATATTTTTGTTATATGTTCAGGTACGTCCTCTTTTACTCGTGGTAAATTATTCGATTAGAACTAAGAAGATCTCTGATCCTAATATCTTGTAATTTCATATTTTAGAGGGCTTGAACTACGAACCAAAAGATATTTCTACAGTTTTTTTGGGAACAGGTGTCATTCTATCAATAGCTCAAGTGACTTCATTGACAAAAGTAAGACATCAATTTTTGTGTACTAATTCTTATCACTTCAATTCGAGTGAATGAATTTTACGTTTTTCATATTGCAGCAAACCATAAAAGTAATTTGATTTAAATACTTTAGTGATACTAATTTTCGCAAGTAAAAATTTTCGCATTTTGGCCAAATTCGCTAAATTTTGTACCCACGAAATATTTTTAGAATGAATTTTATTCGTACGAAAGAAAAGGTTTCGTTTAATGTTATCTTAAGGGAGAAATCTGTTGGATCTATTATCTATGTATCTGTCTATTTTTCAGAACAAAATAGATTCCTGGCCCATTTTTGAAAATAAAAAAGACTAAACATGTAAAAGACGTCCTCTGCTTTTTTCACTTTTTACCAAACATAGACTCGATTCGCGATTTTTTCTTCCAAAACTTCTTTTCGTGAAATATCTATGAAATAATGTCGAAAATTGCAACGATTACGAAATATTTGATAACATTTTTTAGTGCGTCGCGAAAATTAGTACCGCTGAAGCATTTTTGAAACGATTTATACCAGCGTTTTTCAACTCGCGAGTACTGAGAGTACTGCAAGAATAATACTACGATGTTCTTTTGTTTTCTATAGTTTAGATAAGAATTTCATTCCACTTCGTATTACAGCAGAAAAGTCTTTTTATGTTTAAGTTGAATAATCGAGGAAAATTTCTAGACGGCTCGTTCTTTATACACATTTTAAAAACGTTCTTATGGAAAACTTCAACTTTTCTTATTTCAGTTAATCAACAAATTTGGTGCAAAAAGGGTAAGAGTTTTATTTTCGTTATATTTGTTACAAAACAAACAATAATCCTATTTAGTAGTTTTCTAATACTTGCAACAAGAATATTAATATACAACCCTTTAAAGTCCGAAACACTGAACGCTGGAGGTTTGTTCTAAATAATCTCGTAATTCTTTTTAAGTAAAGCCATCTCACCCCCATTTTTCAGAAATTCAGGTTATATCCGTACGCTTGAAAGCAGCCAAAGAGACATTTTTGCAAAATATCTGTTCGGAAGGCATTATTTTCATAGAAATTTACATGTGTTCGGAGAGAATATTATTTCGAAAACTGCCTTGCTGGAAAATTTGATGTGCTCGGCCGAAAATTTCGGTTTCCTGGAAAATATGGATGTTTTCTGAGAGCATTTGATGCCTGCTAGATTTTTTTAGATTTCCAGGATAAAAAGAACAGATATTTTGTGTTTTGAGCCCCTTGATTGTTTTTTGGAGGAAAAAGTGACCTTCCTGGAAAAAAAGAACAGTTATTTTGTATTATGGGATCGTTGGATGCTTCTGTACCCTTTCTCTGCTTTTTGTTATAACTTTGAAAGTAAACAAAGCTTTTAGAACAGCACAATGAAGTTTTTTAAAGGGGGTCGTTTCGAAGAATAAAAGATGTTTGTAAAATACTTTCCAATTATTGCAAAAACATGGCAAAATCGTAAAATCGCACTTTTTTTATGAACAGAAACATTTTCAATCAATTATATTCCGTTTTTCTATTTGATATGTGTACCAAGTTACATAACCATAGCATCATAGCTAAAGAAATATATAAATAGGATTAGTGTAGTCGTTTATGTTCTTATTTTATAGATTCCTTTTTGTTTCCTTACGGCTGGTTCCATTCTTTATCCACTTATACCACTGGTTAACGACATTGATTCAAGGTTTGTTTATTACTTTATATTACTTTAGAGGAAGAAACTTTCGTTGGAAGAACGTTTCGCGGTTTCGTGGTTTTTTGGCCTTTTCGCGAAATTTTTAAAATTATTCATCTGCAAAAGTTTTATTCCCGCGAAATATTTCAAACTAGCTCTCCCCAATCAAGTTGCTCGAAACAAGAAAAATTTGTTGTTTTCATCCCAGTTTTGACTAAATGCCAGCATTTTGTTAAATCCGCGAACATTTCTTCTCACGAATTATCTTAAATTCATCCATCCGCGAAATTTTATGCCCTTGAAATGCAAAAATTCCACGGTCTGGCCTGAACTGCAAAACTTTCTTCCCATGAAAGTTTCTTCCTTTAAATTAGAAAGCTATAATTATTTGAATGGCCGAAACTACGGCCCTAATAAAACATATTTTAACGATATGAATTTTTGCAGACATATTTTTCACAGGCTATCTCAAAATTTTGCATTTTTCTGATAGTTTAGGGATTTAATTATGTGTTTATGGAGCAATCGTAAAAAATAATTTCTACGTTACGTTCATCACCCTCTGACCTTTTCGTCGTACTTTGCGTCATTGATTTGACCTATTTAGGGCAAAAAAGTTTATCTGCATCGATTTATGCCAGAATAAAGTCTCGCCTTTGAGATGCTATTTATTGCATGAAAAATTTGCAGCATTGAAAGTTGTTGCGATCACAATAGCGCGAAAGTGAAATGGCGAAATTTATATTTTTCATCAAACCGCGAAATTAAGATGCGTCAAAGAATAGTGTATAAATTTCCCAAAAATGTTATTTTGACGTAATTTTGATGTCACGCGAACTTTGAAACAGATTTTTGAGCCAGCTTTAACATATCATTGTGGTCAAACCAGGAAATTAACCCAAATTGGTCTAGACACTTTCTTTTTACGGTCCTGGAACCCTTGGTAGACACCATGCACGCGACCCATGCACCAGGGAGCGGTCCCCGGTCATGAATAATCTCCAAAAATCGTGAATTTCTTGAAAACTACTTGGTCAAATATGGGTTAAAATGTCGCCAAACATAATATTCATGCCAGACTGCCAAATCAAAATAGAAATATCTTTGACTTACATGGGAATTTTTTATTTGTTGTCACGACGGGTCCTTAGCCGAGTGGTAATAATGCTTGGAACTCAAGTGTTCTGAGTACACGGCTTACCAGCCATTATAATGAGGTTTTGCTGGATAAAAAATGGTAATAGCTAAGAATGTTTATCATCATGTTTCAGTACGCGACGTTGGGTAGCAACAACATTTTATCTTCTGATTAGTCGAATAACAATGGGAGCGAGTAACACAGCATTCAGCGTCATTGTCAATAATTCTGCTCATTTGAATCAATTGGCATTTGTCAATAGTATGGCACTATTCTTCTCATTCATTGCAAAGTAAGTCAAAAAATATTTTTGTATATACCCTACATATAAATTATCTGGTGTAACCTATAACATAATTCCTCTATTTCATATGCTTTTAAAACAACTGGGGGAAAATCAGGGAAATTTGCTAAAATTCCTGGAAAATTAGGGAGATATCTTGAGAAACTTTGGGTGCTTTTTTTTAGTCATCCTAGAAGCTTTTGTTTCAAAAGGGTATTATTTTTTCCAAAAGAATTTGGGGCTGATTTTGTCCTAAGTTTTGTCACGCCCGAATATTTTTGTAGTTGATATATCTTTTTTGTTCAAAAATTATGATAAAAAGTTGAGAGATCATTATCGCCATTTTTTGCTGTTTTTTGCCCTTTTTGGATGAAAGTTTTCGTAGAAACTTTTGGTCATAAATTTACATTGAAGAAAGATATTTAAAGTAATTCTTTCATTTGTGAAATCGCAAAAGATTCAGGTTTCTATCTTAAAATATAAAACTTTTTTGTTGCTTCAATTAAAAAATTATTTTTTCCACTTTCATTTTTCATTTTCACTTCTTCTTTTTTGGAACATTTTCATGTATGTTGATGTTTTAATACGCAGAATCTTTCAAAGGCAAAAATAATTTTTCAATTCTATTTGGTAGTTAAGAAGTTATATACTTTTTTAATTTTAGTTTCAGCAATTTCGAAAAAGTCTTTAGCAGAAGTCTTTTAGTCCTATGCAAATTTTCATGAACAGTTTTACGCTTTTTCAATAAGCAACGCAGACAATTGTTTTTCATCGTTGTTGCCTAATTTCGAGCCCAATTTTCGAAGTATTTATATATTCTATGTGAATGTACCATGAACAACGAGCCTGATGATTAAAACAAGCGACAGCTTAGGTGCATACAACTCAGGCACGTTACATCCACAACATCTACCAAATTTAGTGTAATCCAAACAGCGTGAAATTCTATCGAATACGGTCCAGTATATTACCGTATGTGGATTTATTTCTTCCATATATGAAAGAAATTAATTAGTCCGTATTCGGACGTTTTGCACGCTGTGCCATGACCTTTTAGAATCAACAGAACAATTCTAATTTGGCAAGAAGTAAATTCAAGTAATTGAACTTAAAATGTCTTCATTTAAAAGTATGAAAACTCCTTTTTTTATTATAGTTTAATTGGACCGGTGATGATTGGTAGTTTGTTTTCATGGTCGTTGACAAATGTCAAGGGAATGTCAGAAAGTGGACTGGGTTTTCCACTCAATCAACATTTTCCATTTTTTATCTTATCCACAATTAGCATGACTCTCGTAATTTGTATATCACGATTACCAACA
>JAUBWS010067867.1:0-11191 GCA_032270445.1 Darlingtonia californica
ACAATTCAAATTCGAAACCAACTTGAAAATGCGTACAGATCTATACATGATTTTGCCAGCGAGTGGAGTATGATAGCAGTGAAAATGTCCAAGCCCCCCTTTTCCCATAGACCGTCACATTTCTACCTTTTCTCTACAGTGCTCCACTTATATAGAGTATACTGTACACTTCTATCGAAACCTTGAACATGACACACATTAAAGACCCAAAATATGTACGATTATCAGTAAAAAAATTACGTTCAAAAACCAAACTCTAAGATTAATACTGTTTTGTAAAGTGAATGTGTATATGTTACTGTTTTCGTCAAAAACTAAAGCAGGAAAAAGGGATACGCAAAAATACACTTGAAAAGAACTGCATATGATGTAGCGTGAAAATTAATACACGTTGAGAAAATTATTTGAATATATTTTGATAGGCAGGTTATAGTGTGCTGGCCGCTTCGATTTTAATTTCTTGTTAGGTTTTCAGCAGTGAAATTTATAAATCACTGTTGTGTCTGTAATGGTGCCCAGGTGTTTCCAGAAAAACAGTTCATGAAAAACTGGAGAGGCTATCCTGGGTAAATAGCTGCATCATTCATTGATTGATTCATTCAATTCATTCATTCATTCGTTCCTTAATGAAAATACACTTACTAATGTTGGTTTAAATACTTGTACTTTTAGGAGAAAAACCTTACGAATGTCGTGTCTGTCATAAACGTTTCGCTCGTGCTGGTGATTTGAAAGTTCATTCGCCCGTTCACCATGAAGAGAAACCCTATAAATGTGATCAATGCTCCAAAACATTCTCCCGATTCAGCTCATTAAAAGAACACATCCGTCTGCATACAGGTAAGTCATGGAAATTCTTCTAAAATTATTCTGATAAACGTAATTCCTTTCCCATTGTGCTTTGCGACGTAATTGAGATCGATTGCCATAGCCGTGTTCATTTGCAAAGTTCAATTCTAATTCTAACTCCTGATTTCAACGATAAAATTTTTTCACAGTTTAAATGGAGAATTTTTAAGCCAAAATCACGCTTTTTTGAGGCGATTTTGACAAAACAGGGTTAAATCAGACAGCTAAAATGTTTTCGCGAAAGGGTCCAAAAATCGTGAAATCGCCATAAGTTGCACTCGTAAAAAATTTTACATTTTGAAGTAGATGGAGGAAAGTCCTTTTAGATAAAAAACCGGTAGGGAAGAGATCCCTTAGAGTAAGTCTCTCAGCCCCTAAGAGCATTTGAATTATATAACACAAGAAACTATAAATTAAAGAGAATGATAATTTGGTTTTCCTTTTCGCTAGGTAAATTTCCATTCAAATGTGAGATTTGTGACAAGATTTTCAATCATCGATCTCACTTGAACGTTCATTTGCAAACACACACTGGTGAAAAGCCACACAAGTGTTTCATGTGCCCGAAAGAATTTTCTCGTAAATCCAGTTTGAAACAGCATTTACGCACACACGGAATAACAGATGCGTCGACTGTTTCGTCAACGATTACGAGACCAAATGAACCTGTTCGGGATGACGATGTAGATAGTAATTTTAGTGATGGTGGTTTCATGGAAGGAACGCAAGGACTACACGTTGACCCTACTGGAATGCAAGTAAGTTTGAAAATCCTGTCTAACTTGTTCTTTACCCATATCCCCCATAAAGATTGGTCTCCATTAATACACCACATCAAAAAGTAGACTCTTTGCCAGATCAGAGGAATCAGAAATTCATTGCAAAATCAAGGGAATGATTACCGAAGTAGCTTGTTGCCTTTTTAGTTATTCAAGTACAATCATGCCCTTTGGACTTTGAAACGGCCCCTTGAAAAGATCAAGATATTAACTTAGGTATATGTGACGTCCTATGGGAAAAGGGGGCTTGGACATTTTTACCGCGATCATACTCCACCCGCTGGCAAAATCGCTAAAAACGTATGCGGAGAAGATCATTTCTATTTAAGCAACACGCAATTTGTGTGTCGCTTAAATAGAAATGCACTCCTCCGCAGACTTTTTTCATGATTTTGAGAGGTGAACAAGTAAATTATGTTTGGCTTTATGTCCCATTTTCCCATTGACCGTCACATATGGACTTGGTATATACAATGTCTTCTGAATAGGGTAGTCGCAAAGAAGTAGGAATAGAACATAAATGGTGTGCTAAGAGCGCTTAATTTTGCCTCTTGGATAATATTCCTTAATATTGATTTATGACGTTTCTTATTTTCTGTCCTCACTCAGATTTGGAAATCAATGCAAACTGCAATGAAACACGGTGAAAAGCGAAAACGAACCGCCTCTGAAGATACTGAAGATGGTGGATTATTGCCCAAACGTCTGATGACTGATCCGCGTTTGTCCGGATATCCCAACGAACAAATTTTATCAGATATGGGTTCTGAAAATATACAGGTTTGTCATCAGTTAAGATTGACATAAAATTTCTCTTACAAACTGAGCTTCTTTAATTCTTTTCTCATAATGGTTATTCTTACAGGGACAAGAAACGTCAAGCGTCACTCATGTCGTTACTAACCCGTATGCAACTGGACATGGTCATTTTCTACATTCAGACGGAACTCCGGTTGTTTTCAGTTATGAAGAGGTAAAAAAAACGTAATATTTATAAAGGGAAGATTGAGATTTTCTGTTAAAACAGTGCGGTCGTCAAACATGGGTGTTCATAAACCTTCTTCATCACGAAAAATCATATACTGAAAAAATGTATTATATGTACTGGTCGTGGCGCTCTTAAGTCCCAACTTGGAGGACCAGGTCTGTTAAAAAGCTGTGGCTAACGGGATAAGTGGAATCGACGCAATGCTTAAAAAAGTGTCCATTACCTGATGTGACTATCAGGGGTAAGGGCGCATCCAATTGGAGAGAAGTTGACAAAAAAGTTGGTGTAGGGAGATTTTTAAAGTTTTTTAAAAAATGTGGAGGTTACCGAAAATAAAGTTGTCATTTTTGAGGGAGTAACCCACTGAGAAATTTCACACTTTTTTCAAACTTTTTTCTTTGCTCAATTGTAGGGGAATGAACACGAAATTGATGGTTTAGTGATGCATGGACTTGAGGGATTACAAAATTTAGATGCACAAACAATGATTGGACAACAACAACCATTACTCAATCAATCATACCAAGAGCTGTCAGGTATTCATTATTTTACCTCATCTTTTCCTTTCTCTTTTCATTTGGAAATGTCGTCAAAAGCTCCTTTCTTGCAAAATGTTCCTTTACTCTTTTATGCCAGCAAGGATCATTAGACATTGAAAAATATTAAATAACTTGTTGAAAAATGATGGTAGTTTTTGAAAATTGTCAACAAGAAATTGTTACTCTAGAATTGTTGGTTTGATAGCCTACCTAGATAGAATAAGTGAATTATTAATCTTGAAATGTTATTGCATGTACAATTGCATGCGCATTTTGGTGTATTGAAAGTTGGGGTTTCAAATTCCTAGATCATAATTTGCCTGAAAAGGTCAACCCATACCCTCCCAAGTATTTAAAAGACATTTGTCATTTTTTGACATAATTTAGTCAGTTAGTAGTGGCCGAGTGATTAAATCGCTAGCTTCGTAATCGCACAGTTCCCGGTTCGAGCCGAGATCGCGTCCCTGGTAGTACTGACGCCATAACCTGAAAGCAGATGAAGTGCGCTCGAATTTCGTGTTCATGTTTCCCGAATGATGAGGGTTAGTCAGAGTAGACAGGATAAGGATTGAGATCTGGAAAGGGCAAGAAGTAACCCCTCTCCTAGCGAGTGGCCCTACTAGCCTTGAGAGGGGTGAATTCAATTTTTTGAAAATTAAGCAAAAAATAAGCAATTTTTTTAGCGAGTCTATTTGGCAATATCAATCATAGTTTGGAAAAATTTTGAGAATATTTCTTTTAACGAATAATGACATAAGAAAACATTTGCGAAAATTTATTTTTGTTGATACACATTCAAACCGAAAATTTAACATGGTGAACTGGACTATTTTATAACTTTTTGAAATATTATATTTAAATTTTCTTTACTTTTTTTCAGCTGGACTGGCGATTCCGCAACTGGCCATTCAACATACCACGTCTTTACCTAGCAATAGTGAAACTACAGTACGTTAATGTTGTGATATTTCAATACACGGCGTGAAACTCTACCGAATATGGAAGAAATGAGTCCGTATACGGTAATATACGGGACACGTATTCGGATTTATTTCACGCTGTGATAGTCAAACAATTTAGCGATCGTCATTTAGCAAATCTTGTCTTTAAATTCATAGTTTCTATCCTGCACCTGCAAAAAAATTAGGCTTACTCTAAAATGGGAAAGTGACCTACCAGTGGGGGTGGGGGGGGGGGGGGGGTTAACCTCCAAATAAATGGAAATTCTCGAACATTTCAAACATCGTAAATTTAAATTCACCGTCAATATTCTGTTTATATGATACTATGTTTCTTTTGTTTCGATTAGGATTTGATGACCAACACCCTAAGAACGTTGCACCAATGATGAATGCCTTTCAAGGCATAAAATGTATCCTTTTTTAGAAATTATTTCTTCTTATTTTTAGTTGTTATTTTCTTATCAAATGAATATTTATAAATCAAAGAATATTAGATATAATATAAATTACAGAGTTAGTTATCCTAATCTAGAATTCTATAAAATTTAGGCTCTTTTTTAAGTTGAATTGATGACTTTAACTTTGGTAAGGTTTGGTATAAGTGAAATATGAGACAAAGTTATGATGAAAATGCAAAATGAATGAAATTGGAGTTATGGTAAATACTTGGTTAAGTACCCCTCGTGAATAATCGCCCTTTACTATAAAAAAGGTCTCTATTCGAAATTGTTTTAAAAAGAAAAATACCTTGATACTAATTTTCGTCCAAATTCGTTCCCGCGAAATATTCTCCAAAATACCTTTCCAAATTAAGTCCGGCGTTATTACACCTTTCCGAGATAAATTTTAACATATCCCTCTTCTTCAAATTTGATTATAACAACTGACCTGGTATGTGACCATGGCTGCTTAGAAGTGAGGCAGGATTCTCATTGATAGCACTTCTGAATAGGAGAGGCTACACGAATCTTTATAAGCATGTAGCTCTGATCCAGCCTTACGATAGATATACTTAGCTATTTATGAGTTTTAACCCGTGTAATACCCCTTTTCGAAAAAATAGGAAAGATGCAGATTTTACCTCGTTTTGATAATTGACATGACAGATGTGACCAAGTGATAATGTCTTTTGGGAAATAGTTTTTTAAAAGTTTCTTTTAAAATGTAAAGTGTATTTATTCACATTTCGGCGTTCCCACGAGACTGTCAGCTAAATAAAATCTTTCTTTCATACATTGAAAACGAGGCATTATCTGAATATTTGATTTATTTATTTATTTACGGATAGGAGTATATGCGTATTGCTATGCTTATCTAGGGTTGAATCATGCTTACATGCTGATATATAAAGGGGGAGAGTGGTGAAGATAATATTCCACGTTATTTTTGATTCCTTCAAAAAGTTAATCTTAGAATGGAAACGGAAATTTCTACGTCATTTCTTAACCCTACCTGTACTAGGCTTTTTTGAGAATGGCAGTACTGAGGGGGGGGGGGGGGGCGAGTAGGCCCGCGGGCAATATCTCTGGATAGCATAATGACATAAACTTGAAATTTAGTATGATGTTAGTCCTCAATAAGAGTAGTAAAAAACTTATGCCCGAAAAATAATGGTTGCTATGGTTACTTGATGACGTCATCGTGTAGAAAAATTACAGAGAAAATATACTTGCTTAAATTCGCCATATCTTCCAGAGGAAAGGAGCTTTTTCGAATCTGCTGTTAAACTTAGAAAGCTAAAAGGATAAGCTTTCATAGGTAAATCATCAAAATTGAGAATAAATCAAGTCCTGACCATCTACAGCGCGCCAGAAACACCAAAATTATTTTTTTCGATTTTGGCGCGCCATATTGCAAATATGACTTATCAAAGTCAAAAAGTTTCAAGCTCGTAGAATTTTTCGTTTCGGAGATATTTTCCCTGATTTAAGACCGCGGGCCTTCTAGCCCCCCCCCCCCCCCCCACACACACTACAGGTACGGTTAATGCAGAGAAAGAGATTTGACCAGAACGTTAATTTTATTGACATTCTAAAAAATTTCAGCCCTAGGTCAAGCATAGGGTTATGCATAGCATTATGGTTAATATTTCCCATGTATACCCTATTTATGCTTATAGATGTTATTCTTATAAAAACTAGCGTTTCTTGGGTAAATAAGGACTCCAAAAAGAAGAATCTGGATTTTTAGTCTTCCTAGACAAGGATTTTATATACAATTATGTAATTGTCATCTTTGGACATACAACAGAGTTTTTATTTGTACATTTAAAACTTTATAAAAATGTAGCATATTTTATGATGCTGTAAATAGTAAATTATTTTGTAAAAAGAAAGTTTTTTTCTTTATAAGTTTGTATTAATGGAAAGTTAAATTTTTGAAATAAAAAATTAACAAAGATTTTTAAAACATTCCTAAAGTGATAGTTTCTTTTCTTCTATAACAAAAAATTCGTTGAAAATGTATTTACAATATTTACAAAATTAATTCGGTGGATAATTAGTAAGACCTTAAAACCCTTTTCGTGTCCACGGGGTTGTTGAAGACCCTTCACAGGCTAAAATCGTAGCCACAAGTTAAAGTTGCAGTTAAATTAACACTGGTACGAGATTGCGGATGCAAGGCATGGCTTGGAGTCAGTTTTCGTTTTTGGACTCGAAAAACGTCCAATGTAAAAGAATTAACGGCGGTTTTCCGTCCGACGGTTTTTCTTTTAGAGAGTGTATATATAAACACTGTGTTCTTTTCTACAACAGTCTCTTATAATTTTTTGAATAATCAAGGCAAAATTTGTCTCGTTGCTTCGCTCTTCCAAACACACAGCTATGTACGAGAAACCTTCACTGTATTCTTTCTGTCACACGAGCGAGCTTGATTACGAATATGTTCTACTTTTTTCGGTCTTACGGGCCATATTCTCGCCAAAAAAGTATTGGTTTCAGAAATTTATTTATTTTTTATTTAAAGCCTTGTTTACATAGAAAATTCGCCTGAAATATATTCGAAATATTTAAGTTATTTTACTACCCAGATACTTCCAATATAAAACCAGCTAAGTTTTGAGATATTTTGTTTAATAAATAAAAATTCCATATCTTAGTTTTTGAAGTGCAGTTTTTGCAGATTATAGCATACACACCATTTTATTTGATAGCCGGAGAAGGTGATTCCGGTTATCAAGTGAAAGTCACTTCTTTTAGTTGTAGTGAAAAAAATTTTGAATTCAACAAGGAATCGCTGATGAAGTCACTTATCTCAATTGGATGTATTGATGTTTGATTCAACTTCGCAATCATACTTGTATAATATGTAATTCTTTAGCTGTCTGTTTTCCCTTTGGATCTCATATTTCCCTCCTTGATTTATCTTCGCAATCCTAGTTTTGAGTAATAAACTTCATAATCCTACTTTTGAGTAATCGGTTCCTCGTTCGCGAATGATCGTGTTTAATGACAAGGTCTTGCTCCTTGTCACTCAACCCACGAACAGGTTGAATGAAATTAATTATTCTTTGGCTGTTGTTTCTCTATTTTTTATCTCCATGCTGAATTTCATCTTCGACTTCGCAATCCTGCTTTAAGTAATCATTTCTCAGCAGACGGACTCGCGATCTGTTTCTCGTTCGCGCGTACTCTTGCTCGGCGAGGCGGTTTTACTTCTTGTCACTTCAACCCATGGACAGGTCGAACGAAATTCACCATTCTTTAGCTGTCTGTTTTGTGCTTTGAACCTCATATGGCGAGTGAAGTGATGAGCGCTCCATGTTAAACTCGCCAACACTGTATAAGCCACAAACGTGAAAAAGTTGAACAGAATACGATAAGCTTTATCACGGTTAGAATTCAAGACTATTGATTTGTTAATGATATTCTCTTGACTATTACTTA
This sequence comes from Darlingtonia californica, assembly GCA_032270445.1. Lineage (NCBI taxonomy): Eukaryota > Viridiplantae > Streptophyta > Magnoliopsida > Ericales > Sarraceniaceae > Darlingtonia > Darlingtonia californica. The sequence continues at coordinate 8,005 of JAUBWS010067867.1, forward strand.
TCGTAAAGGCAATACTTATAGTATAGAACAAACTATCCAGAAAGGTCCAATCTTGTGTAGTGCAAAATATACCGGTACCGATTAAGAGAATCGTTATAAAGAGACAAATGTTGAAGATGAGCGCTTTGATGTGAATATTAGGAGTCAACTGTCTCTGGAAAATTGTCACATTGATAAAACGAATGGTTGCATAAACGAAGATGTTCAATCGTTGACCTGTGGCTCGCAACGTTAACACAGTCAAAGGGATTCCGAAAAATAAGAAAATGATGTATGCAATCTTCCCTCCAGTTGTGAATATCGTTCGTGTCGATTGTACTGAAAGAGAAAAATTGATATATCTTTTTTAATGGTAGAAACAAACGAATCAAATATTTTATCTCCATGGAGAAGTCCATTACCATTGAAAAGTATACAGCATATCAATAGAAAAAACGCTACGCCACAGAGGTGTTAGACGAAATGTTGCTTCTTCGCCTGCTTTCAATGGACACTTTCTTTTAAAGCCAAAATTCTTAATTTTTTTCTTGTGTACCTCATTCAATTTCAAAGCAAAATATATTTACATAGGAACCGTAGCCGTAACCGAGAATCTTTCTTCAGCTAAATAGACAGTGCTGATTTCTCTTTCATTTTGGTCCACTTAAGATGCACTTAAAATGATCTTAACTTTAAGTTGAATATAGTCTTGCTCTAGGTAAAAAGACAGCTAAAACTTAATCTCTTCAATTGTTTTGGCCTATTTTTGATGCATCAAAAATGTTGCTTTTAGCAAAGGGTTGTCACAGCGGGAAAAACGTCCGAATACGGGTCCCGTATATTACCTTATATGGACTAGTTTTTGCCATATATGGTAGAATCGGTAGAATTTTACGCTGTGTGTATCTTTTATAAAATCAGACTTACTCGTGCCCTGTCCAGTAATGATTTGATATGCAAAATCTGTCGATTCAAGGAAAGTCCAAAGATTTTCATGTACTGGTCTTTTTCTCATCAAAAAGCCAGTTGTTTCCTCACAATATTCTGTGATCAATTTTGAATTCTCACTCTCCATAGGGATGGTTGGTTTTAATTTGTTCTGTAAAATATGGTGGAAAACATTTAAATTAGAAAAAATAAGTATTTCATTTGACTTACAAGTTATTAGCTTAAAGTAACGAAAGAAAGTTTTCTTCAGGTGCTTTGATAGAGAAAGTACAAACTTTGCATGTGTTCCAGGCTAACTAAGTAACTGTTGTTAGAATTGTAAGTCATTGTTGGGAACTATGTTTCACCTCTCTCATCTAAATGGAAAATCTTTTAACTCAGAAAAGAAGAAAATATTGACTTATTATGGACGGACACTCCTAAATTCACCCCAAAATCTCCTTAAAACACATAACACCTAAACTCTCCTAAAATTTAACTATTAGTAAACAGCGACCACCTTATTGTTTTACTAGATGTATTGGCACGTGTAGATATGTTGCAAAGCGAGTATCATATACTTACAGTTAATGTTTTCAATGTTTCAGTCATTAAATCTGGGGCATCTGTTGTATCAGCTCTACCTTCTAACAACAGGAACAAAGCTCCACCCAAGCATATATACAGATAGAAGACTAAACATAACATCAAGGCTAAATTTGTCTCTGGCTTCAGTCTGCAGCAAGAGAAGCGACAAGCATTCCGACATTTCACTGTCATGTTCTTTCGTTTGTCACTTGTGGTTACCCGAAGTAGGTTGGTTCTATCACGTGTCATAGATTTTTCGTTTGGGAGCCGTGTCTTTTTCTCGTTGGTTCGTATGTGTTCCGTATCGATATGAGGTGTGGCACCTATGGTTAGAAAATGATGAATTCACAAAAATGTTTCATCTTGGCTAGATCTTTTAAGCATATGAACATAGGTGACAGTCTACGGGAAAAAGGGGGTTTGGTCATTTTTACCGCGATCATACTCCACCCGCTGGCAAAATCCCTAAAAAACGTCTGTGGAGGAGTGCATTTCTATTTAAGCGACACGCAATTTGCGAAATAGAAATCACCTTGTTTTTTCATGATTTTGAGAGGTAAACAAGTAAATTATGGTTGGCTTTATGTCCCCTTTTCCCATAGACCGTCACTATAGTATCAACCAAGCCAAACACACACCTAACACTAAGCGAGTGACAATGTCCTAGTTATTTGAAATTTTTTCTAGCAGTTCTATTTTTTTCTGAAGGGAAAATCCCACGAATGTTACTAAAATTATTTGTCGAGAGTCTACTGTACTTTAGAGGAGGCTCAATAATACTTAATTATCTTGGAACTTATTTATGTCTAGATCTACTTTTTCTTTCCCTTTGAATACAGACTTACAGTAGCCAATTTCTTTCATTTGGTACACTAAGTCCCATCCAAAATCTCTTGATTTCTTTGATTTACTAGAACTTTAGACTCAAGTCTCAGTCGTATAGGCATATAAGCTTATCTTGAAATATTTATCTCTTCATCTTCTTCTTCATATTCCCTTATGAGTTTGAGTTTATTTGGTATGCCCATTTTCCTTTAAATTCCGGGTTTTCTACTATTCAGACCATGGCCTACTAAAAATATATGTTCAGACTTAAATCTAAGCCTTTGTATGCCTATAAAAGTGCAATGTATTATCGTTTGGGTACGTAAAATAGTGATCTTAATTAATTGGGACTTTTAACTTTCAAGATTCTTACAATCACGAAAGTAAACGGGTAATTCATTTTTATCTTTTTGTCAATCCCCCCTCCCCTCATAAAAAGTGAAAAAAATAAACTTTCTGATAATCAGCTGACTGTAAAAAAAATTTTCGAGTTTGATATTTCTTAACATAGAAAAACATTTATTACCCTACCCTTGTGTATATGTACCCAGTTATACGATAGACTTATTTCTTCCACTAATTCTTCAATTACAAAAATTTTTCAACAAAACATGAAATTCATTTTGACTAACAAAATAACTTTATAAACTTGAAGAAAAAAGCCTGACCGAAACTGGTGAGTTTGCATAAAATATTTTTTCATGTTGAACCCCCTGGAGACCACTTAATAAATGATAGATTGTTCGCTGACGACAACGCTCGAAAGGGGGTTAACATTTCTTTTTTATTTCTATTTGGTTCCCCGATTTTCCTTTCTCTCCTAAACATAACGGTCTTTTATATTCTTCACATTATAGAATAAAGCCAC
>JAUBWS010067878.1:0-14341 GCA_032270445.1 Darlingtonia californica
AGGCAATTCTCTTTACATTGAAATTAAGTTTATTCCTGAAAACCTTGTAGTTTTTAAGAAATATTGCTTCAAAGACTGAAACTTTTTGTGGCGCACCCGGTACCTTCAGAGAGTATTTTATCGAGATCACAGCGTGAAATTTTACCGAATACGGTCCCGTATATTACCGTACACGGACTAATTTCTTCCATTATGGTTTACAGTACAGTTTTGCACGCTGTGAGAGTATTTATACGGTACACCTTTGTATACAGAAATAAATGATCAATATATTTACATAGTGACATAAAATCCTTTGGTATATTTGACTGGTTTTTCACAGTAAGTTTTTGATCCAAGACGCCTTGTCATTGCACCATTGTCAGGAAATGTAATGAATTCTTTTAGATCTAAAAGACAATAAAAGAGATTCCGCTAAGCACCGAGTGGTTAAGGTGTCATGGTGACTGAAAGGATTTAGATAGAGACTAGACAAGGATAGAGACTGATATTTATTGTGGATGGCCTCATTAACCCAGACCCGTTTGACGGCTGATCGTTTGTTTCCAGGAGGGTCCACTTTCAAACATCTATCACAACGAATTCGCGTCCAGACGAGCGAATCGGTCGAGTAACAGTCTTCACTAAGTCAGTCCAGCTAGACGTTAGGATAACTGATTTCAAATATAAGAGCAAATCGATATGACAGGAGCGGGGATCGAACCAGTGACATCTTGCACAATAGTACGCCAGACCATATCACTGCGCCACCGCTTCTAATATTTGAGTTCGAATGTTGCTTGAATTCTTCAATTTTTAACGTATGTTTTTTCTCATTTTAGTTCGGTTCAGGCAGGTCAAATAGGTTCACGCAGGATTAGAGTAGGTACAGGAACTTGAAAATTCTGAAGAGGGGAATTAATTCGCGAGACATCTCAGTATTTATCAACTAGTGATGGAAATTAGTTTCTACACTCTCTGTGAGAAGTAAAATCAATGCCGCTTGATGATTATTCGTAATCGGGCAGGTCTGTTTATAGCTTTTCCCAGATGTAGTGGCCAATGGACTTTGGCACATTCTCACCGTTAGAGTTACGGGTCTCTCCACCGCTGTTACTTTTCTTCCGTTGCGCGGCTGTCTCGTTATGAAAAACATTAGAGTCCGACTGAAAAATATAGACTAATAAACTAGTCTAAACTTAACAGAAAATATACGTTTTGCGGAATTAATTCTTGCGTTCCACAAAATTATAGATTTCGTTAATTGTGTGATTTTAGGCCCAATACGCAAAAAATTAATACCGCAAAAATTTAACACCTTAACACCTTCACTGCCGACAACTGCCGAGTATACTCGTCGTGCGAGGTTCAAAATACCGAATCAACTTTCAAACAGCCATAACTTTTGAAGGAAATTTTTTTATGTTTTTATGCCATTTTTGGCATCTATGGAAAACTTGTTGTCGATTTGTATACTCATATGTCAATTTTAGAGCAATGTTAGCCCAGGTAACAGTCGTTGAAACTTTCAAAAATTGAATTTTTCAAAATGCATTTCTTGTCATTTTTGAAAACAGCGTGGCAGTGAACGCATTAAGGTATGTGAATTTGAGTCTTACGAGATCTGTAGGTTTTTCCCTCGGATCTGATGGCTTGATCCACTACACATTGTGAATAGCATCAAATTAAAGACAACTTGTGCAAATTTTTGCACAAAATTAGCCGTTTATAATATAGAAGGAACCATTAAAAAATTTTTACTTACGGTGCATGGTTAAGTTACTAAGTGAGTAGCGTATTAAGGGTAGGTCGCGCAAGCCAGGAGGAGAGGTGTCAAAGTCATTAGATGTAATTTTTTTTGCATTAACTTGTTACATAACGACTTTTAATGACTTTTAATGGCATTATTCTCTCCTCGTGTAAGCGTGACCTACCTCTGGCTACGCCACTCAAGTTGCAATGTTTAGGCGACTCATTACTACGAATGCAAAACTTATTGCTAGTAAGGTAATATGTATAATGGGTTCTTACAGTTTTTGGAGATGAAATTGAGTAGTTTATGAACATCATCATTGGTGCAATCTTTTGGCATACAGCTTCCATATACACCATCAAGCTGAAAAAGTAAGATAGTAAGTAGGTAAGTAAGTAATTTAGTCAGCTGGCGTCAGGGGCGGTCTATTGGCACCCTTCTCCTTCGCTACTACTTTATGGTAGGAGTGGGTGCGACTCCCATTGGCTTTCATCACTTACCTTAATTCCTAATATTACTTATTAAGTGCTTAGCAGAGCGGTATTATTTACGATTATAAACCTTGCACAACCGTTTGGCGGAGAAGTGTTTTCTTTTTGAATTGCACGCAGTCTAAAATTTTAATATTTTTATCAGTGGATAGTCATAATTCTTGAAGAAACCTCTGAAAATCAAGAGAAGTAGCATATGATTGATAATTTTCATAACTTAAAACTTTAATGAAGTGCACATATTGTGCGTATCGTTGTCAATTCGAAAACATCCGATCCATTTGTTGTAAAATTTTGTAGTACATGCGCTAAGAAATGAAAATTGAAGCATACAAGTGTTTTATAAACTTTAAAAAGCACCAAATTATTGGATATTTTTTTTGCTTTTTTTTTTAAAAACTTCGCCAATGTTGGTTTTGCTTCCCAGATTATCTATTAGGAAAAAATTAAGTTTTATTTCCGAACAGAATACCCTAGGGAATGTGCACTTTCCTGTACAGGTTTCAACCAAAGTTTACATTTCTTGGGAGAATCTGTTTCAGAAAACTCAATTTTTTCCGGAAACCGGTAAATCCATTTATTTTATACTTACGCAGTTTCGAACAAGTGCCAGTAAACCCACTATAGTGCGCAAAATATCACAAAAATGGTCTACCGGTAGACTGAGTAGTTGACTTGGATGCCAAAAAAGAACGAGTCATGCTCAGAATAAAAGTCTTTATTTTTCTTATCCATTTGGTCCAAGAAAAAGTTTTTTGAGCCATGTTAACCCTTTGGCTACGCTGCGTTTTTGAAAAAGTGAAAATTTCCAAGATTTTATTTACAGACTTTTTAGACTTTCAACTTGAACTTCTGGACACTGGAATGAGATAAACTAGTTTGGTACAAAAAGAAAGCTCTTTTTATGTTCTTTATTACAATTGCTGGGTTGCTTGGGCCAATTCTTAATGGTTTAGAAGTTATGGGCTTCCAAAGAAATAGTGGTATTTTGGTCAATTTTGGGATCAAAGGGTTAAAACTCACCACGTTGTAGATTTTCATATTTGTTGAACAGTATTTGGTAAAATTCATCAGTTGGCATTCATCGTAAGCACCCATCCAATTTGTATGAAGATTGAATATACGAGAAGGAGGCTTGCCCCATGCATCTACCACTAGAGTAAAAGATCGGAACAAAATTTATACACGCGGGTTTGTTTACGGATTGTGTTGTTCAAAATGGCGGTCTTTTAGCCGGCAGAAGCACGATCTGACACTGTTTCATATCCATTCGCCATATTTAGAAGGTGCTTTCGTATTAATGTAATTGGTCGTAATTATGTTATAATACCATACACGCAGAAGGGAATACAAATTTGAGTTGTTCGCGGAGTGGTTTCGTGAAACGTCATTAAAATTTACGACATATGAGTTGGTGGACGGATATTTTTTGTTTGTTTTAGCTATTTTTCTTTTTCTTTTTCAAAGAAATTTTGTTTAGTTTTTACCTTTTTCACATTTTACACAACTCTTGAAATAGGATGAGTGGCCTGAATGGGGTTTAAATCACAAAACTCGAATACACGTTGGTAAGTACCGGCATTTATTACAATGCGTGGCAGACATTATTCTATAGTGGTGGATAACATACAGATATGGTATGGTTCTAGTCATTTCATAAGCGCCTTTTTATCGTAAGGCTTTCTTGGTTTTGAAATATTTACAGTCAACTCTTATGGTCGACTCGCAATTAAGGGAAAAGGTAATTTTGTTCGAGTCATCAGGAAATTTATAATCACCACATTTTGAGTCAGCCACACCCTTCAAAAATGCCTCGTAATGATAAAACTGCTAGGTTTAAAAGATTTCGGTAGTAATTAAGGCCTGTAAAATTGGTTTATTTAATCACTGTGCAAAGAATTTGATGCGAAGGAATCGCTTATTTGAGAAAAACTCACCTTAATGCCTAAATACCGTTTATATACGCTAATTTTTGGCTACGCTCTAAAAATGAGCGCTCGTTTTAAGGTATTAGTTTATAATCACTGTTTGAGAAATCATCTACAGAGAATTACTGAAGCTCACAACCTTTATCGATCATTTAATAATAAATGAAAATCCCTTCAAAAAACTTTTGAAACAATACAATATTTCAAAACGAGACTCATGTTAGAACATTGGACTCAACGTATAAACTGTATTTCGGGAAGGCGTGTTAATATTTCAATTACCTTAATCGTATTTAATTTTGCGATGTAGTATTTTTCGCTCGGACTTGAATTCGCGCGTTCAAAGTTTGCGCACTTAAATTTGATATATTCGCGCAAACTTAAATTCGCGCACCCTAAATCTTCGATTGGAAAGGAAAATAAGACTATTAGCTAAAGTGAAACGAACAAGATATTTGCGCATTAGAATCTAAATATGTGTCATAGCCAGACATCTAAGACCCGACTTGGACGTTTTCCGAACCGCTTTCCCACCCTGGACTTTCCTGTTCTGATTCGTAGAACTTTACACCAAGCTTTCAAGCACGCGAGGCATTAACACTAAGCATCGCGTGCGTAAGGTTTGTTGATCAGACTAGAACTTTCCTAGCACGATTTTTAAAGACGAATAAATTTCAAAATTGCACTTCCACTGTAGCGTTTCAAGGCTCAGCTTTTTAAGGCCAGCTAAATAGAGACTGGCTAAGATCGAACATATGATATATGCAATGTAAAGGGGGAGCCTAAGGGGAAAAAAGTTTACTCCTTTCAGAATTTCGTGCAGTTCGAGGTGCGCGAAAAATAGTAGAGCGCCAATTTAAATACGGTAAGGTACTAAACATGCCAGTTCTTGTATTAGCTCTCTTGCAATAAAATAAACACCCACATTTTTCCTACAATATTCATTCAATGTTCAAAAAGTTTAACTTGGGAAAATGTTTGTTTTACTCTTGCAATTGAGGTATTGTTTTTAAAGTAGCATTTTGGTAAATAAAAAAACATAAATTCTGATACCATTTGTTTAAATACTAGTAATACATAAACGGTGCAAAGATTTAAGAGATGAAAGATAAGTGTCTGTATAGAAATACCCCGCTGACTTTATTTCGTTTGATTGTTAGTTTTAAAGCTTTTAGCTCCTTCAAGGCCTTGTTTAGCGATTTACTTGATTCTTGAAGGTCAATATCTCAACATTGAACATTCCTAAGTATATCATATTTGTGCCTATTGGAAATTTCAAGGTGCCAGACTTGTATTAAAAAATTTTCAGCATTTTTAAAAATTAATCCCAAGGTATTTACCTCTTCCAAAAACCTTTTCCTGCTGATAAATTGAAGACATAAAGGACGAAACAAATTCCGAGTATAAATGCAGTCTTGAGTGTACTTTCTGAGTCCGCATAAAAACATAACACAGTATACGTAAAACGTCGATATTCTGATCTATTGTAAAATTATTATCAAAGACACAGTGTTTTTCCTCGTCCATGTACTAAGAAATTTTTCGTGGAGTTGAAAAATCTCCAAAATATATGAATAGATTTAGTTTGATAGTCTAAGGGAAAAGGGGGCTTGGTTATTTTTACTGCGATCATACTCCACCCGCTGGCAAAATCACTAAAAAAACGTCTGTAAAGGAGTGCATTTCTATTTAAACGACACGCAATTTGCGTGTCACTTAAATAGAAATGACCTCCTCCGCAGACGTTTTTGCATGATTTTGAGAGGTAAACGAGCAAATTATTATGTCCCTTTTTCCTTTTCCTATTATTGAAACAATAAAACTTACTCTGTCCAATTGGTGACTTTAGAATTTCCATAATTTGGTTTTCTTTGGAAGACGATGCTGAAGATGAGCTTGATGTATTCCCCATGAACATTTTAATCAACGGTTGACCGTATTTAGCAAATTCGACAATACAGTCTAAAGACAACTTTGGAAACTTGTCACCAAGATCCGGTACTAGGCCTTGTTGTTGGCTATCTCCGATTTGCATAGCCAAAGCGATTGATACAAGCAACATGCATAATGCTCTCTTGTGCGCCATGTTAGGCGGAAAGTTGTATATTTACTCTGCAAAGATGAGTATGGAGTATTGAATACATTACCTTAAGCGCTGCGTACGCCGTGTATTAGCGGAAATACTATTAACACGGACAGAACAGTTAACTAGTCTAGACAGACCTAAGTACGGCAGAGAAAATGATTCCCCATCCCGCTACGGAGTCTGATTCCTGGTACACAGGCTATACACAACCGAGATATTAAAAGAAAGCAGCTCTCTCTTCTTACAAAAAAAATCGATCATCGTCCTAAACTTTGATACCTCTAATACCTTCACTCTCTACTAAACACCTTGCATGCATTATTCTGTTACATTTCTGTTGCCAAAACGTCAAGTGTCTGTACATATTTTTATTGTATTAAGTAATCCAACCCTATCTAATAACCAAACTATGCAAATTGAAACACTTTTGGACTTTGTAAAAGTCAATATTTGGTGAAGAAATTGTCAAATGTTTTTATTTACATTCCATTAATCATATTTAGCAGCTATCTACCTGAGATGCCGTTTCGAGTTACTAGTATAGGACTTTTGTTGATCTCAGAAACAACACTTTATTTTGAAACACCGTACTTGCGATAAAAAGGATTTACTCCTATGGGATTAAATGGCAATCAAAAATCTAAATAAAGAATTGATAAGATAAACATAGCAATGAAATGAACAAGGACGGGGAGAAAATATAAAAATCCAATGTGTTTATCAGCCTTCAAAATAAAGGCTAAATAAAAAATACATATTCAAAAGGGGGCTCTGTTTTCCGTAAATTGGTAGTGTTGGCGCTGGTAGTAGTAGTGATGGCTGCGGGTGGTGTTGGTGGTAGTGGTGGTGGTGATGGTAGTGGTGATGGTGTTGGTGGCGATGCTAGTGGTGATGGTGTTGGTGGGGGTGATGATAAGAAGTGCATTCTAAAATACCAAACGCTTTCGGAAATCCAATATAGATATTTTAAACGCCCTCGGAATTTTGAAGAGAATTAAGGACGACCTCCACTAACACTACCACCATCACCATCGTTGTAGAAAACAGCATAAAAACGAGGCAGAGGGCCGTGTAAAAATAAATTTGAGAAAAGTCTATTATCTTCAAAACATCTTTCCAATACACGAAAAATGGTCAGTAATGCTCAAACTTGTTTTACGCTTTCAGCCAACTTTAAGGTGCTGTTAAGTTGTGAGTCATTAAGATAATAGTGAACAATAATTACATATTTGAAATCAGCTAGTACTTAGGTTTTAGCGTACCAAACAAATTACAGCTGGTCTTATAAATAGAAAAAATGTTCACTTTTTGAAAAGTATTTGATTTCAAAAAAATTGTCTTGAATTATTATTCTTCTCTTGATTATCTCCCCTGCTAAAAATGTAAATTGTAGAATGAGGAAGTAGCTATTAAGGATTTAATTTCAACAAATTGATATAACTAAAGTACGATTTTTTTTTCATGGCACTAATTTTTCCAATTAGAATAACTTCTTGAACATTGTATGAAATTTAATAAAACAGGTTTTTTAACGAAAATTGCCTACTATACTTTCAATCATAGCTTTTCATTGAAAGAAGATTTTTTTAATTTTTTTTCACTTTGAAATCGCAAAAGATTCAGGTTTCAGTTATAAAAAAATTGCAAGACTTTCATCCATTCAGTAAAGAGTTCATTTTTTCCTTTTTCTCATTTTCTTCAGTTTCAATTCTTCTTTTTTCAAATCAAAATCTCACCAAATTGTTCCAGGTGATGGTGGTTGTGGTGGTGATGATAATGGTAGTGGTGGTGGCGATGGATGTGGTGGTTGTTATTATTATCATTTGAATGTTTTATATTTTAGTAGGATACAAAGTTTACAATAAAAATTTGCTACTAGTTCTGGTGTTGCTGCTAGTGGTGATGGTGGTAGTGTTAGTGGAGATCGTCCTTAATTCTCTTCAAAATTCCGAGAGCGTTTAAAATATCTATATTGGATTTCCGAAAGTGTTTGGCATTTTAGAATGCACTTCTTCAACAGGGGTGAACAATTTTTGTCTAGAAAAGCCTAAATACAAGATAGCATTTATTTCATTGTTTTATCAACCGGTATTGAATAAATGTTTTTGTTAAGGATTAAAAGTTAGATGTGAAATAATTTAACAACTCCTCTGTTTTGCTACTTTATTAAGATCGTTTTATGACTTGTGCAGAGGTGAGTTAAAAGGCTATCTCAGCGGACAATAGTAAAAACCCTATGTGGAGGAGTGTTTTTCTTTTTTAAACGGCACGCAGACTGAACGCTGTTTAAAAAGAAAACACTCCTTCACATGGGTTTTTTCACGATTTTTAAAATCCCACTGGGATAACACTGAATTTTTAGTTCCTTCAGAAGCTCAATGGGTAATTTTTCTGCAAAAGATATATTATTGTACATGTATTTTCGAATGTGCGAATTTTAATGACTTTGTTCCGCGTTTGTAGGAATCAACCTTAATTTCCGTTCTGCATCTAAAGGCTATACGCAAGACAAAGTTTGTTTTGATACGTTCATGCTTTTACATGAGATTTTTAACAGGAAAACATGTCGAGGCATATCATAAAAATGTATAGTTGTGAGAACCTATAATTACGTCACAAACATGATACTTCTAAAAATGAAAAAATACTGTAAAGTGTCCACTCCAGAGTGAAGGATTCTCACAATATGATACATACCTCTGTGGTTAATGTGGATCGATTGCAATTTTCCTGCACTTTTTATAAGCATGTAAAATTTGACACGAAGTTCAATTCTGCTAACTTTGTAGCTATTCCAAAGAAAGACTATAGCCCGTACTTTTGTTAGGTAATGAGGACATTGGAAAGATACAAAACTGGAATAATTCAAAGCTGAATATTTTTGTTAAAACTGAAAAGCGAAGAAGAAAAATTCAGTCAATAAAGTGAAAAACAAAAACTTCAATTTTAGCGGATTTCTAATATGTATAATATACATTTCCCGAATTTATTCATTTAACAGCCCGCCTCGTTTACATGCTATTCTCTATGATAACGCAATTTTAATTTGTGAGTCATATAGATAATAGTGAACAATAATTACATAGGACTTAGGTTTTAGTAGCCTGTACCAGACCACTGCATCTGTACGGAAAATTTGATTTCCCGCGCCTATGTGTTCTACAGTATGTAGAGTCAGGTACTGGCTAAGGTTTTAGCGTAAAAAGTTCATTTTTTCCTCTTTCTCATTTTCTACAGTTTCAATTCTTATTTTTTCAAATCAAAATTTCACCAACTTGTTCCAGTCTTAAAAATCTTTCCACCGATACTTAATTTATTATATTTCATGAGATAATCAAGTAGTAATACTAGCTGGAAAAATTAGTGGCGTGAAAAAAATCGTTTTTTGTTTTAATGCTCAAATTTTTTTATGAACTACCTTCCACAATTTCCAAACCATCATATTTGAAATGCCGTTTCGTGTGGAACAGTTATTTTGTTGTTTTTGAAAACAATATCAATTTCATTTCGAAATATAGTTAACAATGAGAAAATGAGCTATACTTCAGTTTGAATTTAAATAGTAATTTAAAGCCAGAATAAAATGTGCAAGTGACACGATGCGATGTTAAACAACATGTTATCACAACTTTATTCATGAATTTATTCGTAAGTGCCTTAAAAGCATATCCCACCTAATTCGAGTCAAATTAAATTATGGCAAACCGACTATTAAACAAAATGATGTAAAAGCAGATAATTACATTTGGCAGCTCGTTTAAAACACAGACTTTGGTCGCAAATGGGACAGAGCAGGTTAAATGATAATTTCAGGAAAGGTGTGTTAGTTCATAAGAGCGAACGATATTCCAAACTGACTAAATATATGACGGTATATGGGGACATAAAGTCAATCATAATTTACTTGTTTATCTCTCAAATTGCGTGTCGCGTAAATAGAAATGACCTCCTCTGCAGACGTTTTTTCAAGATTTTGCCAGCGGAAGGAGTATGATTGCGGTAAAAATGTCAAAGCCCCCTTTTCCCATAGACCGTCACATATTTCTCCGATTAGTGTGAAACTTGACCAAATCTTCTCCGATCTTTTGATAAGGCTTTCCAAAAACATTTGACACGAAAAGGAAAATGAAAACAAACTTTGATTTATCAATAAGAATTCATTTGTAGTTATGATGATATCTAAGCGATCGTGTTGATTCTTGTTTTTTCCTCTGGTATCTGTGTGACCGATTTTGATGTTCAGTTATGCGTTCTGTAAGCGGCCGATCGGAAATGAGCGGGCGTTATCGGATTTTCTAAGTCAGGTTCATTGCGTTGATTTATCGAACTTCGCATTGTAGAAATCAATTCATTTTGCTGCAAAATAAAACCACAAAAAATCATTAAACTGTCTGAAAATGATGACAAATTGATGCATTTGCACATTTAGTTGACCACTTAAGTGCCGATGAAAACTATATTAGTCATGGAATTTTAAATTTTTTACGGTCCTTATGGTCCTGGACCCCTGGATTCTCCGATCCATGCACCAGGGAGCAGTCCCCGGTTAAGAAATAGACTATCTCCAAAGATTCCCAAAATGTTGATAATTTCCGGCACGGAGGTGGTTAAAATCCTAGGTTGATATCTGCCTACATCATTTGAGTACTTCAATTTTTGTTTGTATAGAGGTCAAAATACAAATTGGTATTGAGACTTTTCCAACACCTTCTTAAACTTTGCACCTGGATTACTGGAGACTGAAACAATTTGAGTTTAGTACTAAAAGAAAGTTCTCTTTTTATCCTTTTAGAAAATGCTGTTGACAGGGTGTCTAGCCATTTTTTCACGTCAATTTTAGGGTATTCAGGGTCGTTTTTGGCAAATTTTGCCATTTTTCAGGGTTTTCAAGCCAAATTTTGGGCTAATTTTAGGGTCAAAATGTACGTACAATTCCAATTTTCTTTTTCACGTTTTTATTTGTTTCACCGGAAGACATTTTCCAAGTTTTAGGGTCAGAGCATAAAAAATGGGCGATTTTCAGGGTTTTCAGGGTCCGCTAGACACCCTGGTTGAACTGTCCGGGCATGTTCTTAGGCCTTTATAGGAGTTAATAGTTCCTTAATAGAATAGATGTTTTGGTCAAATTTGCAAGCATAAGTCAAGATCATTTATTTTTGACACAGCTAAATGAGAAAGTTATATGATTTTTGAGGCAGATGAATAAGACAATAGAAATATGACAATACCTCTTGTTCGAACATTGTGCTGACTTTTTGTAATTGTGTGTTCAAATCGAGCTTGTACTATAAAAGGGAAAAACAATTGCCAGTAACTTAACAATGGGCTTATGGACTATTGCCGAGGGGTAATGTACTCAAAAAAATCTTGTACACTTCGAAAAAAAATTCAAAAATCACAAAAATTTGGGCCGAATATTACAAAAAAAATAAGTCATAACAAAATCTCGAAAAAATTCAAAAATCACAGGAGAAAAATCCAAAATCACAAAAAATCACGAAAAAATCAAAAGATATCGTACACCATATTTTTGAGTGCTTTACCTCTCGACTATTGCAACGTCTTCAATAAAACACCATACGCCATAAAACATCTCTACCCTGTACCAGAGTCTTCTCACGGGAAGAAAGGTTGTGACTGAAAACAGACCCTCTTCACGGAAAAATTCATCATTTCTGCCGTTTGCAGGAAGGTCTTGTACAGAATACTTTAACCTAGAATTTCTCTGAATTGGAGAGCTACTTCAACTTAGACCATTGTATATATTGTATTAATCAATGAGGAATCACGGCACAACACAACACAGTTTGCAGAGAAGAAATTGTCATTCGAACATATTTGGACGAGTTAATGTATTTGAATAGATAAATAAATGTTATACAATCTTTCTAAAGGTTGTAAGATGATCTAAGGGGTCTAATTTTTCGCAAACGGAAGCCCTGGAATAGCCAAAAACGAAAGTTTCTAATTCAAAAAACGATTTACACCAGTGAATTGGCCCTACTAAGTAGATGGAAAAAATGGTATGGTCTGGTTATGTTTTGAAGTTTTGTTACCGATGGATTAATGTTTTTCGTTTGAGTAAAGGACTAAAAATTGATAATTTTGACGTCAGTCTTTGCCAACATAATTCTGCGCGATGTTTAAAAGCTTACCTTGATTTCCAAGTCAGCACGAAGTTTCTGAAGCTCTTGTTTCTCGATGAAATGTTGTTGGTAATACTCCTATGAACAAAAGATATTGTAACTTTATAAAACAGTACCAAGTGAGTCAACACGGTTGTTCCATGGCTTGTTCAAAATGACTTACCACTTTCGAATGAAGTTGCATCAAATCTGTAAAAATGAAAAATAGAAAAACGAAGTTTCAGTAAATTCGACGTAGCTCAAAGCTGAATGTTTCAAAACACGGACATAGACAGGGTGTTTCCTTGCACCTTAGAATGGATTTATTTGATTTTTCCTTAATAACGCCCAGAAATCCTAACCTTTTCCCTGATTATTTTCCTGGCTTTTGAGGTAACCTAGACTTAATTATAGCCTCAGAGTATTAAGATTTAACTTATCAATCAACAGGCTACCGTAAGAAAATTAACAAGGATAGCACCACAAACTTTAAACTTGGAGCTAAGACTTGAGTGTAGTAACTTAGGAGGATTTTCCATGGTCCGCCGTATAGAAAATGTTTTGAAATGGTATCTTCTAGAACTGCTAAAAAGGCATCTCCAATACCTTAGTTCCATTAATTTTTGCGCACTTTTTAATTTTCGCGCACCTGCCAAATGAAAGGCAGTTGCATGGAGCAATTTTACTATTTCGCGCACCCTTTTATTGTCGCGCGACACGCCGCGCGAAAATTAATTGAACTAAGGTACACAACCTTTTTCCCAGATCTTTCAAAAATTTTAGGATTTCCCTGATATTTTCCCAATTATTTTGAAAGTCATCTGATTCATCTGATATTTCCCTGATTTCCTTATTATCCAGATCCGCCAGATACCTGATAGAGTTGAATCTTTCATAGTTTTCTTTTATTCCTGTGGATCTGTTGTCGAGTGATTAAGGCGCTGAGCTTAGAACTCAGGGGTCCCAAGTTCGACACCGGCACGAGGCTTTCAGTGGTGAAAATTACCTCACTGTAATTTCCACAAGGTTCCCTGGCAGGACTTTCATTGATATCAATTCAAAGAGAACTGATAAGGCTATCCTGGGTAAATAAGTTCAATAAGGATAATAAATAACGTGCAAAACCTCACCTGTCTTCAACTTCCGTCCGTACGATTCAGCATGGCTTAGTTCGTCTTCTTTGATTCTCATGTCGCCTTCCAAATCACGAAGCTAAACGAAAGTATCGTCAAACGGTTTATTAGTATAGTAGAATATCCTAAAACCGTTGAGTTTGTATTAAAGATTTAATAGATAATACCACTAGTTTTAGGGAGTTTTTAGGAATTTTTGTCATCTCCCTAAAATCTGTTACGGTCTATGGGAAAAGGAGGCTTGGTCGTTTTTACCGCGATCATACTCCACCCCCTGGCAAAATCACTAAAAAAAACTGTGGAGGAGTGCATTTCTATTTAAGAGACACGCAAATTGCCTGTCACTTAAATAGAAATGCACTCCTCTGTAGACGTTTTTCCATGATCTTGAGAGGTAATCAAGTAAATTATGGTTGGCTTTATGTCCCCTTTTCCCATAGACCGTCACATCTTTAAATTGGCACCAATACACGGCTAGCTTTAGGGACGAAAGGGAGGATTTAACATTGTCCAAACGTCTTGTCAAAGCGAGTTCAATAGTACCTGAAAAGATCGCTTTTTACAATATCAAGCTGATAAAGTGATAAACTGGCATTAAAAGAAGGTTTCATCCACCCCTATAAAACCCAAGATCGCAATGTTATACCTGCTTCTCTAAAGAGAGTTTGATCATCTCATGCGTCTCTTTCTCTTTATGAAATTCAGCAATTACTCCTGCACTTCTTACTGCTCCTGTTTCGTACTCCTAAATAAATAAATTGAGAGATATTATTTTTAGTCAATAATAAGTTGCGGAACTTCAAAACTTAAGTACTACAAAATGCAAATTTTAAGTCTACTCTAAGG
>JAUBWS010067889.1:0-14341 GCA_032270445.1 Darlingtonia californica
AAATTCCGGCGCCATCTTTAGAATTCAATTATAAATTGGGCGCTTTATTACTGTATTTAATTAAGAAATTATTCAATCAAAAAATAAATATATAGCGCCTCCGGCGGTACCACATTGGTAGATTTACGCTTTTTTACAAATCTACTTATATAGTAGATCTAAGTGTGATAATGTGTGGGCAGAACACCTGTTTTTCAATTGGTAATTTCCGGACAACTATTTAATAACTAATGCATAATGAAACAAAAAATGTCCTTACAAATAATTAACTTAACCAGACAAATTTGTGCGAGGATTTAATTTCGCGAAGTCAAAAAAATCGTATTTCGCGAGGATTTAATTTCGCGAATTTGGTCTTTTAAGAAATTTCGCGAGGATTTAATTTCACGAATTCAGACTTTCTAAAACTTTCGCGAGGATTTAATTTCGCGAAATAGGCCTTTTTTAAATTTTCGTGAAACACATATCAATATCGTAAGAAAATAAGAAAAGTTATTTATCGTCATCAGTATGCTGAACTATGCCATTTCTTCAAAGTTAGAGGTCAAAATCTCTATTTACAAATCCTCTTTTCAATCCTTAATTCGACAGAGACGTAGAAACAATGACGATGAGGACGAAGCTCTAGTAACTATCGACTGAGACTAAATTTGAATACTTTACTTATTTACTTGACTATCGTTTATCAACATGAAACATTTTTTATTTTTACTTATTTTGTACGTGTGCCTAAGAAAATAAGAAAACATAAACAATTAATTTGGCGAGTATTAATTTTCACAATTTCACAATTTCCCAAAAATTTCGCGCGGATACAATTTCGCGAATTTACTGTTTCCAAATATTTCGCGCGGATTTAATTTCGCGAATTTACTGTTTCCAAATATCTCGCGAGGATTTAATTACGCGAATTTGGGCTAAATTTGTACGCGCAAAAATTTGTCCGATTAAGGTAACATAATCAACAGTAACAATGTAACAATACCTGGAAATTCGTCAATCAGGAAATGAACAGGTCCTGGATCATTGTTGTCGATGCAATAATCAATGATATCAGCAATATTCTTCAATGGTTTCCCGCTCTGTACGAAAATATCTTCAACTTTCAATCCAGCTTCATCAGCCATCTCTTCTAAATTAACTGATATCAACTCAGTTTGTGAGTCGGTATTCGCTTTAATCATCTCAAAATATTTAGATATTTCAATTTCGAGTAGACTGTAGGGATCAAAACAAATGTAATAGATCTTTGATGAAGAGCCTTGATGATAAATGTTCTGAGCGATTGCCTTCAAGATGATTGATTTACCTAGTAAGGGAAAACAAAGGTTACTAGTTGTAGCTGATAGATAGATTTCCAGGAGTTTTATAACGGTTTGATGTGTCTCATTTTCCGTCTGCAATTTCTTTAAAAAGTAAATTAAACGAATCAAATTAGGAGGCACAATAAGACGCACATTTTTTCAGTAAGTCAAACTTGTCATTAAAAATGGCAATTGAAGCCTACAAAAACATACGTCACAAGCCGGTCTATCTAACCTATACCTTACCGCTGCACCAGTACGGAAAATTTGATTTCCCGAGGTACGATGGTCTGCTGATCTGCATGATATCCCTTCGGATGATATCATTTTTTTAGGATATTTGGTATCCTGGTGGTTGTTGTACTCACCTATATATATTTGGCTTTACAGACTTGAAATATTAAAAGTCCCAAAAATACCTTAAAATAATTTTGTTTTTAAAGACAAAGTGACGAAAAAATACGTTTTATATAATTTCCTAGTTTACACTTGTAAGACGTAGCAATCATCGATTGAAATATGTAGTACAACGGTGAAAGTTGAAACTAAGAGTAAAATATCATCAGAATTAATTAAACTTACTTCTAAAAGTTTCGTTAAAAACTTATAGAATTCATATTTTTTTGTGAATTCTGCATAATCCTGTATAGGTTTCAGAATAGTTCTTCATTACAATTTCAGCTAGTCTAATATAAACCCTATTCCTGTCAGAGGGAGGGGCATTTTGTCTAGCCACCTGGTAAATGCTCCTAGACCTCAAAAAAGAAAAAAGTTTTCTTGAAACTTTCAGTACCATTATACAATCTTATTCTAAGTTTTTTAAGGAGTGAGTGATATTAGATAATGCAAAGTCAATGTATCAACTATCAATTATCTTTGGAGTCAATGTTTTACGAATTTTTATGCCGTAATATGGCTTTACTTTTTACTTCAAGTCTCAAGTCTTTACATTGGT
Source organism: Darlingtonia californica (assembly GCA_032270445.1). Taxonomy (NCBI): domain Eukaryota; kingdom Viridiplantae; phylum Streptophyta; class Magnoliopsida; order Ericales; family Sarraceniaceae; genus Darlingtonia; species Darlingtonia californica. The sequence continues at coordinate 2,260 of JAUBWS010067889.1, forward strand.
AACTTTGTAAGTATTATTTTTAATTTTTTTGTTTATTGATTGAAAATCGCTTATAGATTTCTTTCCTTTAAGAAATTTGTTTAGCTTCAAGTTAGGTCCTTCTCACATCAAGTTTTGATATGTCCTTTCGCTGAATTTTTTGCTTTTAAGCCATTGGACTTCTCGTTTTCACTTACAGTAATAAGTATTCCGAAATGTATAGTGTTACAGATTAGAAAAATTTGCAAAACTTTCTTCTGCTTACCTGAACCAAAAGGGCCAGTAATAACACGCCATTGTTTCTCATGATAAACAGCATGTAGCTGTCCCTCGTTCAAAAGTAACGTAGAAACTTTTTCGCCATCAGTTGTTGTGTTCATTCTTGGAAGGTGGATTCTTATCAAAGCCACAGTTGCTAAGATTTCCGCTAATATGTTTTTAAAAATTGGGTCAATTTGTCGCATTGTCTTTCGCGATACAGGTGAGTCTTTGAGTACCAGAGTTTCTAATTTATCCCACCAGGTCTTCAAACTTGTTGATCTATCTTTTGTGGGTTCTAATTCATCCTTTGTAATGAAGAAAGAAGGTTGGTCATCAACCTTTAAAAAGGAGTAATCATCATTAAGGCAGCTTCTTTCGACATTGGGTAAAACAAGTGTCGCCACCAAATGAATTTTATGAGGTAAATTCTCAATATAATGATTGATGTTCAACATATAAATGGCATTTAGTGAGTCGTTACAATGTTGTAGAGCTGCAGTCAGTTCTTTGGTATCATGGACTATGAAGTTTAACATAATGATCCGTCTCTCTGGATGAAAGACAATTATCTTTTCCCACTTATTCTCTTTCAATCCAATTTCCTCAAGATTTTTTAAATTAAGTCCAAATAATCGAAGATGCTTAGCAACATCATAAAAAGTTATCACTTTAGCATACTTATAATCCGAGAGAAGTTCTTCGAACAGATTTCCAACTTGTCTGGCAGTTTTGTCATATATCATATATTCTGGTGGAAATCTACGCACATGCTCATTGCGTTTTCGATATTCTTCGGCAAGTTCTCGAAAGCCAGACACTTTATAAGCAATAGGGCGCCCATTGCTTAGCTGATCGCTTGTGGTTACGTTCGTTGGTATTGGATGGATTTTTGTTTCTAATGTTATTTCCTGAGAACATTTCCAAGATTCCAGAACACCTTTCAACCACTTGATATTATTTTGTTTTCCGTTATTGTAGCCATGTAAATATACGTTTTCTTCTCTCCGATATGGACAATTGCAGTGATCTTCCGCTAAAATTTTAATGATAATGGTAATTTGATTTTAAGAATTACAACAATCAGCAAAATTTGAGAGGGTAGTTAATAATTAACATACAAGATAGTTTAGTAAGAACAGATGCTGCTCTGTTCACCACCGAATTTCACACCGAAGGACCCTGGTTATGGGCCGATAATGTCCGGCGTCGTGCTGTCACAGCTTCATAACTTCACATTTCACTTGACATTGCCTTAACTCCATTCCAGACAATATCAGACAATAATAACTTCAATTCATACATGTGCTAGAACGCCAGACAAATATGGGGAAATCCAGTGCAAAGAAATTGTCATTATATTAGGACTTTTGTCGAACATACCCATCGGACCTTAGGTTTTTTTCATTAATCAGATAAATTACGGGATTTATGAGTATGTAGTATTTGTAGAGCAGTTGCTCAGTGGCCGGACTCGATCGGATGGTTGTGAGTTTAAACCGGCTACTGGGACGTCTATGGTGATATTGTTAAAGTTTAAATGTAGATGTTTCAAACCGAAGCGGCTAGTGCGTCCGAGGGAAAGAAGAACCAACCAAAATGGATGAAAGCTCCTGACGACGTAAAACTATCAATTACATTACATTGCATTGCATTGCATTTTATTTTATTACTTATACGAAACAGTAGACAGACGTAGAATAGATGCTTACAGTTATTAAAAATCTACTAGCATGACCATGTGCACATTAAAACTGTACCATTGAACAGTATGTGCCCTCATGGTCACATTACACTTAACTAAACTTGAAGCATGACATTTCTATAAACAACTAACGGTACTGCGTCCCTTGTGACACAAACAACATACAATGTGTCTGTAAAAAGTACCCCTTCAAACTCATTCTGTTAGCCGTATATAATAATTTATGCAAAAATTAAAAGTATAGCATAAAAGTATAGCATTGACGCATTTAATGTTAGTTAAAATTAACTTAAAACAAATAAAACAGAAATTGCAATTTATTCTGTCATAATGAAAACCATTAAGATAAGTCATTAAACCTTGAGTTACTGTAATTGATCATTAAATTTTAATTTTCATGACCACAAGTGGAAAAATTAATTTTCTTAATTAACATTTATTCTGAAATTGAGTATTATATGTTTTTAGAAAGATTGAGAAATTTGTAAAAATGTGTAAAAATCATTTCTCTAGCTGCAATATCTTTAATCTTGGTATTTTGCGCGCCACCCTGTATACGATACTGTTGTTACATAAAGTCACTGATTCTTGTAACAACCATTAGAAATGATAGTACAAACACTTAAAAATTTTATACAGCAAACAGAATGAAATCTGAGGGGGTAGTGTTTTTACGAACACGATGTATAAAATATATAAACCACAATATTTTGACATACTTTATCATAAAATAGAAAAATAGATGGCAGAAGATTTATTTATTCTTTCTTTCCAGCAAAGCAAATTTTAAAATTTGTGAAAGCAGGAGTAAGGTCGTCAAGGACGTCGTGCAACGATCTCAAATTATTTTGTCAAAAATACTTTTAGCCGGATTAAATCGTTCGTGCTTATACCTATTACTTGACGCAGTACGCGACAATGTTTCCATATTACGCCTCGAAAGCGCGCGCACGCCACTTTTTTTTTATAACCCACTCCTAAATTAAAAGTTATAACCTAAAAGTATGCAGAATTTTCAATTAATTCAACTTCTACCAATTAGCAAACAGGAAATATTAAACTATATTTCAAAACAATCTCGCAAGCCAGGAAGTCAAAACCTTACGAGGGAACATGCAATCTCATCACGACATGATGCACGGACGCACGCAAAGAAAACAGCGAACACAAGAAAAACGGTATGACTTTTATGATGTATCTGAATATCTACGGTATCAACTAACAATGTTCTACTGGACAGTTTTAACAACAAAAGCGAACTCTCATTTCTTAACCACATCAGATTTTGTTCCGAAGTTAACTCGAAAGATCATCCTACTTATTTAATTGAAGAAAGATTTTCTGAGGTCATGATCAATAATTTAAACTCTTTACTGTATGATAAACTCTAAATAAATAAACTCTCAAGCTCCAAATATATGGTACGAACTGAATTTATGAGAAATGTCGAACCTGAAAATTTGGATTTAAACAAATGTGGAAAACCTACTCTCAGAGGTTTATTTTCTGAGGGAAGTGATACGGTTTAAAAATTGAATTATCTCAGACTTAGCGATGAAGTCAACAATTCATGACAAGTCAAAAAAAGACAAGTCATTAATTCCAGATGAATTATTGGAGAAATTGAAAATTTATGACGGCCTAACAAGGGAGTTAGATCTCATTACCAATAATCCTGTTGACAATTATGTCCTACAGGAGATCAATACAAATTGTCTTTCAGTTGAAAAGTCGTACCAGTATCTATAAATGATCAATTAATTGCTGTACGCAGTGTAAAACATGATGATTTTGTCACTTTTAAAAACTGAGTAAAATTGGAAATGAATTGAAAGAAAACGCTGAAATCAAATCTGTTCAGAGACGACACGTACAGTTATATGAGGATCGTGGATCAAAATCGGAAAACAAGATAATTCGATGAAAACAAATATAACAGATCGCACTGACGTCGACGAAACGAAATTAAACGAACTTACTATGAGCATACAGTAATCATCGGTGACTCAATGATAAATGGTATAAACTCAAATGGCTTCATCAATGATTTAAAAATCAAAATTAAACCCTTTAGTGGTGCCACATCCACTTATTGGACAATATTAAACCAACGTTACGAATCAAACCGAAAAGGTCATCATCCACATAGGCACTAACGATATCACAAACAAAATCGACTTGAAATTGAAAGAAAACGCTGAAATCAAATCTGTTCAGAACACGTAACAGTTCTGTGAGGATAGTGGATTTAAATTGTAAAAACAAGATACTTCGATTAAAACAAATATAACGGTAATTTAAGGTCTCAAACACATACTAAAAGGATACGTTGATATTCTAGCAATAGGCTAAAGTAAGTTGGATAATTCTTTTCCAACAAACCAATAGAAGGGCACTGAAATCCCTACCGTGGTCGTAGTGGGGGTGTATTAGTTTATGTGAATGAAAATATCCCCTCTCGTATTCTAACTAGTTTTGTGTTTGAAAACTGTATTCAAATTATTCCTATTGAAATAAACCTTAGGGAAGTGGAGTGTATTTTGTATATACCGGCCCCTTAGCAATGTTTGTCATATTCTTTGCATACATCATCTGCATCTACAGATTTCTGCACTAGGAGCTATAGTAATAAAATAGCGATAGGTGATTTTAACGCGGTACCACAGAATTCTACTCTTTTATCTTTTTGCGAAAAAACATGGTCTTTACAACCATGTAAAATCTAATAAATGCTGAAAGTCTGATTCTGGCTCATGTATTGATTCAATTTTATCAAATCAAAAACTTTTGCTGAAAAACACATGGGTCGTGGAAACTGGGTTAAGTGATCGCTACTCACTAATACAGTATATACAATGCTCAAATCTACTTTCACCAAACTTGAGCCTAGGAAGTGTAATTATGGATATTTCAAAGATTTAGATACTTGTAAATTTCAGAAACTCTTGTTATCTAACCTTAAAAACTGAAACCCCTATACACGCAGTTTTACAACATTTTTAAATCAACTGTAGACAAAGCGGCGCCATCAAAAACGAAACTTCTTCGTGCTAATGATAATCCCCATATGAAAAAGATCCTGAGGAAGGCAATTATGACAAGATCTCGCCTCAAAATCATTGCAAATTTAGCTAAGTCATCTGAGGATTGGATGTACCACAAAGAAATCTTGCCGTGCGTTTCAACAGAAAAGCTAAAAATCTCTTTTTTTAATTCTAGTACCTTACAGGGTAGTAAATCCTTCTGGCATACATGTAAACCTTTTTTCTCAGATAAGGGTACTGACATTAGATCAAGAATAATTTTAGTTGACCAGGGGGAAATAATTTCAAGCGATAACGATATTGCCACTACTTTTAATAGCTTTCTTAATACCATCCCAGGCTCCTTGCCCATTTCTAGGTGGAATTTGATGTTTGTCCCGTGATGATCCCGTTATCAATGCATTAGACAAATTCAAAGATCATCCAAGTGTAAAAACCATTCGAAGTAGAATGTCTTCTGGGCACTTTTGTAACTTCCATCATTTTACTGATTCTGAGATTTATCACGAGATGATACACTTGGATGCAACGAAGAAAGTTAGAGCTGATATCTCAACAAAGGTTCTTAATGCAAGTGTAAGGCAATATTACCCCTATCCTTACACGTTGTTTTAACAGTTTACTCGACGAAGGGGTTTTGCCAAGTGAACTAAAACTCGCAGACGTCATTCTTGCTCATAAAAAGGGCTCCGAAACTGACAATTTCATGCAGGAAAAAGCTTTCCAAATACCTTTGTGGCTTTCGGAAAGGCTTTTCATCTCAATATGCTCTACTCTATTTACTTCAAGTATGGCAACAAACCTTGTCAAATGCTGGAAAAGTAGGTACCATACTAAAAGATCTGTCAAAGGCCTTTAATTGTTTACCTCGCGACCTTTTGATAGAAAAATTAGGAGCCTATGGTCTGGGCTATTATGTTTAGAAGTTTTTACTCATTTATCTCTCTGACAGAGAGATGCGCGTCCGTATTGGTGCACATTTCAGTGGGTTGTATAACATTCTGCTGGGCGTCCCACAAGGTTCTGTGTTAGGCCCCCTTCTCTTCAACATTTCTATCAACGATCTGTTTTTTCTCAAGATTATTCTACAGAAACTTTAATCTGATGTTCCAGTTGTCATCGAGTGGTTTCGTTTAAATGAAATGGTTGTCAATCCTGAAAAATTTCAAATTATGTTTCTTGGTTACGAAATATCTATCTATTTTCAATATCTATTGAGAATATCACTATCCATAGTACAACATCTGTAAAACTTTTTGGTGTGAATATTGATTATAAAATTATTATTTTGTGAACATATAAGCAAGCATGCGCAATAGCAAAATCTCTTTTATTCCTGAAATAAGTCGACATTGCCTGCCTGCATCAATAATTTACAAAGTAACATGACTGTGCAGAGAGTGATGGGATCTGCGAAAAGATTTTAACGCGCATGCTTAGTAGTAAAACCGTTATATTTTCCGAAACAGATCGGTATTATGTTTCGACATCATCATTATTTCACAAAGAATGGCTACGAAGAAGGAACTGAGCGTCGTTGAGAGTTTTTGATGTCGACCGATCTGTTTCGACAATTATGGCGCTTTGGATACTGCGCATGCGCTAAAGAAACTTTTGGCAGATCCCATCGCCTTCATTCATGTCATTTTGTAAATTATTGACGGAGACAAATAATATCGACTTATTTCGGGGATTAAAAGACCTTTTGCTACTGTGCATGCGTGTCAAAATATTTTGGTAGACTTTGTGAATTTCTGTAAAATCATATTTTTTTGTAATTCGTTATCGCCGGCACATAAGGCACGCAAGGCACGTCATTTAACAAACTCAAACTAAATGAGTGCATGTTCGTTAGGGTCAACTCGCAGCCGCCTGCTTTGTTTTTCATTAGTTATTAATTATTCTTTCTTATTTCTAAAATATAAGTTGTCGAGATAGCATATTAAAAAGACTTACAAAAAGCCATAATGTCTTTACATGAACCTTTTATCAAATTTTCTTTTTCGTCACTGGCAATAACTTGGATAGAATATTTATAGCCATCTCTTTCCAGGAGATTTTCAATGGTAAAGTAAGATGTTTTGTCAACAATTTTGACTTGATAATTATCATCACTCAGTGGTTGCCAGTTTTCATCTTCCTTGCAATATTCAACACAATGTGCGCGTCCAATCTCCTTTTCAGTTGACAATATACAAGTAGAACCATTCGTTTTTTCAAGCGTTAATCTAATAGCAAAAAAAAGTAGTTGAAGCGAATGAAAAGGAGACTTAAAAAACTAATTATCAATTAAGTCAAAACGATATCTTGTGCTTTGTTTATTAATTCAAGCTAACGACAAAAACATACCTGCAGGTGCAAAACACAGGTTACAAAATGTTACAAGTTAAAGGGTATGGGTTACACTGGCTAAACTTAAGATTCTTTTAACATATATCACTGATAATACGATAATAGTCTAGTTGTCACGATAAAATTTTCACGGAAATTTCCAAAAAAAATATATTAGGGTAAGATTGGAGGAAAATTAGGCATATTGCTGAGCATAATGCTACCCTTGACTGTAAAGCTAAGAACTCATTCAAATGCTAAATTTTTGTTTGGCGTTACTAAATTCCAAATCTGATTTTTCCTACCCAGCGGAAATGAGAGTAGATCTTTTGCTGAGGTGAAAAAAGACATGAACAGTTTATTCCAAAATGAATTTTGTAACCTATTTCCTTCATATAAGCATTCAAGCATTATCAACCCAGAAAAATTCAAGATAAGCATATTTCAGGGTGAGTTGCAATAAAATGTAAAGTACACCTATCGTACACCTCGAGGCAGAGCTATGCTTTGAGAATTAGTCTACTCAATATGTGGAAATTGACGAATTGAACATAGATTTGACAAAAATTGTGGTTTACAATTCAATAACATTTTCTTTTATTGAAAAAAGTCTAAGGAAATAAAAAGAAAATATAGGCCATATACACAGCCTAAAATAGCCCTTAACCCTTTTCTTTTGGAAAAATGAACAAAAAGAAAAGGTATGATGATTGGATAAATAACAATTAATTACTAGTCTATTTCACCATCGATTATACACACGAAGGAAAGAAAACTGAAAAACACCGGCGCCAGATGTCTGTTGGCGAAAAAATAACAAACACGAAAGAAAGAAAAAAGATAAACAAATAAGGTCCGGAAAAAAATCGAAAAATTAACAAGCTTTATTTGGCACTAGGGAGTACGCTGATGCAATATGGTTCAAGAAACATTCGTGCAAAGTTTCATGAAAGTGGAGTCCCGTGATAACGAGTTACGTAATAATGACGACATAATAACAAAACATCACTAAAATGTTTTTTAGTAAAAAAAACTTCATGCAGGTTATTGCAGCGTGGTTTACCATAGTATAAATGACAATAAGAGATACTACATTGACGTGGCTTGTGTGAGCACATTCTTTTTTGAACAACTCGCAAACCAGCATCCTTCAAGCTGTTTAGGAGCTTTTCTAAAATCTTTGGAAATTTTTGAAGGAACCAATTGCAGAAATTTTTAAGTATCAATTTAGAAAATTAGAAGTTTATGGAGCCAAATTTACAGATATGAAGAAATTTTATAAAATAATGTCAGCAGGTCAGCAGATCAGTCATTTAATCGATCATTTTTGAAACATTCACTAACTGTATAATCGAGAAAAATACTGGATTTTGTTAAATCAAGTGTGGAATACACCAACAAGTTATGGATCATCACAGAAAGAAAAAAGAAAAGCTGAAAGTTTGTCAAACAAGTTAAAATACTGATGTTGAATCAGATTGATTCAAACGTTTATTGGTTAAAAAAATGTGAATAATTGAGAATTGTCAAATGGCCAAAAATTGATGTTAAACTAAAAACGATGTTAAAATATTAAAAGCTTATGAATTAAAATGGAAAAAATTTAAACTGTGTTAACTACACATTAATTTTTCGAAAAAATGAATATAAACTGTTTGCTTAATTAAAAAAAAAATGTCATTTTTGCCGACACCTATTGTCAACAATGTCAAAGAGCCAAAGAACTCCAATCTGGAGTCCAAAACCCCGAAAAACAATAGGGTTAACCCTAATACAATAATAACCGTTTATTGAGGGCTTTACCGGAAAATGTAGCCCGCGGTGCAAAGACCAAGGGCTACATTCCGGTAAAGCTCTAACTTAACGGTTATTATTGCATTTGTTAACCGGATTAGCGTTAGAAAGCCACACAAGATTTTCCATCTATTTTATCCTTTAAACATGAAAATATCTTTCACTTATTTTCATTTTTAACACGGTTTTTCTAAGACGACGTCAATGGAATACGAAGAAAATGAAGACATTCCATTGCCTTGCGTTAACGACGGGCTACTCCGGCATTGCGTAAAAAGTCGAGTAGACCGACCTTACGTCACAACCCGTTAAAAATATTCATACCTGGCTTTTTTTGGATGTTCAATTTTTGGGGATGTCTATTTCAGGTTAGAAAAAGGTTCTTGAGTCATCATTTAAAATTTTGATAGAAAATGCTATCAGATACAACATATTTTAGTAGTAATAGAACTCGTTACATATCCCATGCTAAAGTTTTCTATAACTACTGTAGAAAATATATTTTTAGATTGTAAAAGGGTTTAATGTATTTAGACGATCATAAATGTACTTCTGATGTCCCAGGGTGTACTTTTGATGTCTTTTGATATCTTGAGATATCCTTTGATTCACTTAAGATGTTCCAAGATGGACTCTAGTTTTTCTCCTCGCGTCCATCGTGTATGATATTAAGTCCAACATAATTTTTGACTGAAATATTCACACATTTTATCGTAACAACAACAGCTTGCCGTTTTTCTGGTTGAAACAGTAAAACTTTGCCTTGAACCTTTTGAGATTAAATCTATCCGCACATTCATTTTCAATCTTAAATGTTCCTAATTTACCAAATACCAAATAATACCAAAACGATATTTATCAAATTTGGGAGATAACAAGTCTGAATCTCACCCATATAAAATATTTTGAGATTTCAAAACATTACTTACATTCAGCCTGAGTAATTTACTTAACGTACTTTTTTTCAGCTTTAACTTATGTTGGGTAAAAAACATCACAGATGATGGATGTTTGATGGAGATCTTTATGGATCTCCGTTTAAAAATTTATACGATAAGGTTCCCAACGCAAGAAAATATATGATGAAGTCATCTTATGACGGACTCCAATCCAACCGGGTTTCATTTTAATAGGCATATTCAATCTGCCCCCCCCCCCAGTTAATTAGAGCCTCAAAAAGCCAGATTGGAATAGGGTTAAACGCAAATTTAATTACCCTATGTTGTTAGGAGCCTTTCTCTGAGGGTTTGCCATAGATTTCGACATAATATGGTTTCACGGTGATAGTAGATGCGCCAGTTGATAGAATATACACGTAGTTTGTTTTTTTGGCAACTTTTTTAATTACATCGTTCGTTACATGTTTTTCATAATGGTCCACTATTCTTTGTCAGTTCTGTTTTGTCACAACATTCATCAATGTATAGCCATGCGATTCATATCGTTTCTTATAACATCATTTACCCCAAGTGTTATTTCGGTTATCTTTTTAATTAAATACCTTTTTTCATTGTTAATATAATCCTTCATAACTAACTCAAAGCGTTTCGACATTTTCATTGATTAAATGAGCTTTTTCGTACTTATTTTTATAGAAAATAAAGAATTTTGCGACCTCATCGTGCATTCTCGGGCTGACTGTTCACTCATCGCTCGTAGGAATAGCTCCTTCGAATTTTCATAGTAGCCCAGGCCCTTCTTTGTTTACAGTCGCCGGAATTATACTACGGTTGATTAACTTTATCGACTTTTTTTATATGTAGCGCTCAGCTTTTGTGAGAGTTGACAAGTAAATCTATCTGGCTTTAGTTAGTGTTTTGTTAAATCTAAGTCTGCCGAGATAGTATGATTAGTACCCCTTGGCTGTGCTATATAATCCGTGTTCCTTTTAATTAATTATAGACACCCTGTAAATCGTTTGCTTAAAATGCATAATAATCCCCTATAGATCAGATTGGTTGATGCTCCAATTCAACAGTGGCCAACCGCTTAATATAAGTTAATATTTCATTGACAAGAATTTTTATGCTTTGTACTGTTGAACTTTTAACAAACAAATACCCTTAAGTACATACGTTAACTTTTGAAATAAAACATTTTTGTTAGTATAAAACAGCTTACCTTATGTCCTCATATTTTGGCTGAGCTAAAAAGAAAAAAGAAAATAAATAGTGTTATTAGGTGCCTGCTTGCAAGTTTTGAGGTACAATTAATAACTAACCGCAAGTAACGATGAAGTAAATTTGTTTTCGTATTATAATTTTTCGTATTATTTTTTTCTTAAGGTAAACACCTATGTTTCAATCAAGCTTTCAATTTTTCATACTTGAAATGACATTACAAAAGAAATCTTGAAAGTGACACGGACCTGGTGGGACTCGAACCCACGATCTAACCTTTTTATGGCTACCGCTCTACCAACTAAGCTACCGGTCAATGGTGAACCATGGATTTGTACTCAGCCAGAAACTTGATGGAAGTGAAGATCCCACTTTAACAGTACATCAGGATGTGCCGAAATCCATCGACTACTACATTCATTCGAGCATATAACAGTAACTTAGTAATTTGACCATACTTACAATGTAAAAGTGAAATTCAGTCAGGTTTTCCAAATAGCCGGTTGGGATAGGGTTTTAATAAATTCATTATTAATGAAAAGGACAAAAAAGGTATACGTATTGAAGTGGCTTAGCATGGCAATTTAATTTTGCTGATTATTCTTACCATATTTTTCTTCTGTTTATACAATAGCTGACATCTTTAGTTGCTTCCATCTTTCTTTCTATATAATCTTGCCATATATCACATCATTCATTGAATTTTCTCTATGAAAAACTATGAAGGAAAAATGCAAGTAAAAACAGTTGACTTACTGAACTCTTTAATATCTATATATGATTCTTTTAACGGATTCTCTCCAGCATCAGTGGCTGTAACTTGAACTGAATAATCGCAATCAATCTCTGCT
>JAUBWS010067900.1:0-14340 GCA_032270445.1 Darlingtonia californica
AGCATACAAGTATCTTTGAAAGTCAGAGGATGAATAAGGCGCATCTTAGGAGGTCGTGCAGACCTGTAATCAGTTAGGTGAAGACAGAAATCAAGACATTAATAGGAATTTCGTTGCTTTACGGAAAAAAGAAACTTTTTGAATATGTTTACTATTGGCCTAAATGTTTGCAGAACCTTATTTCAAGAAAAAGATTACATTATTCACGAAAAGTTTCGGTGGAAAGTTTTTTGGCCAATAACTTCGGCGAAAGTTTTCGAATTTCGGTCAATTGCTCGGACAAAATCGTTATTCTTAAAATTAAAAATTAAATACAATGGAATAGAATAAAACCAAAGTACCAAATCAGAACGGGGGAAGGAAAAACAAGAAGCTGGAGGAGAAATTCCTGTAAAAAAAATCCTTAAACAATGCATTTTTAGAAAGAGTGGTCGATCGGTTTGTTGCAGAAGTTATGAAAAACAACAGCATTGAAGCAAAATAAAAAAAGTCATAAAATAGTGTTTTAGTGAATTAAGTTCAAGTTTTCCACCGAAAAGTTTGTAGCGCCGGAACTTTGCGTGATCGATGTAAGAAAATCCCAGCCTCAAAATACGTAAATCTTAAGACGATTTCAGCCTCGTTTTCAGTGATTGGCTAAGAAAATCGACCCTTTCCTCAAATAAACGTTATCTTATAAATAAAAGCGTGTAGTCAAAATGTTTATATAAATTATCACTAAATTAAAATTCGTTCAAACCTTATATTACTTCGAGATGAGCCCTGATAAAACCTGTCTAGTTAAAAGAAATAAGTTTCGTAGATGCCTTGCATTTTTTGTCACCCTCTGGTCATCCGTTGATGGGTCAAATGATCACTAAAAAGAGTCTCAAATGTGAGTCATTATATTTCAAAAAAGAATTTACAGGTTTGTCATTAATTTTTAAAATAAAATTGTACACGAAATATAATACATCGTTTCGAGGTCCCAGAAAATCTCACTTTGTAGCAGGAAATCTAACTAGTTTGTTGAAGAAAACGTATTTTTACAAGTATGAAATTTCCCCCAACGATGCCTAAATATTAAACGAGCAGCGAAAGCACGAAAAGCTATTTTTCATTGAAATAGATGGCAAAAAAAAAAAGATATTCTTTTTTCCATATTTGAGCTCAATTAAGATATTATCTTGCAAAAAATCGTTTGCCATTGAAAATGCGCACTGCGATAGGCTTTCCACCGCTTTAGACACTTCTACAAGCATCCTGCCCCGAAACAACAATATTCAAATGCGCTATAAATAGACCTTCACCAACTTATAAACTTGAAAAATTGTTTCGTTTTTTTTTTATGGTCTACTCCTCACTATGCATTTAACGCCTGTTATATCAAATTAGACAATTTCGCCACAATACCGAGTGATGTCAGCAAGGAAAGCGATACGACGAAGTATCCTGTTTTGTATAATGTTCCCATGTCGAAACCTTTTCCAGTATCCCAGGTCTAAAAGAAAACAGAGGATTATGATCATATTTTAAGTTGTACTACCTTTAAACGAGTTTTTTTAGTCAGGGAGTTATGAAGTTCCTTCAAAAACCTTTCGAATCCCGGAAATTCTCAAATCTCAGGCTCACATGCTTATAAAAAAACCGTGTAATTTGAACAATTTAATTTAAGGGGAAGGCAGAACTTTAAGTTTAAAAGCCAACTTTATCATGCACTATCAAAGTAAGGTTTGGTTTGTAGAGCTTTAGCAACTCATTACAACGCAATTACTAAAAGAAAAAAAATGTTGACAGGAAAAAAGTTTGGGGGGAATGAGTTGCAAAATTTCTTCCCGTTAGGAATATTCAATTCAAAATTTGAGAAAAGAATGACAAATTTCATTAGAATTGGCATTCTTTACTTTTTCGATAAATCATTGTTACTCCGGATTTCAGTCCAGGTATAAAAGTCGAGTTGTAAACTTACAAGATGACGAACTCCATTAATAGCATGGTAGACGACAGGAAAAACGAGTGTCAATTTGGCGGGAGCAAGAAACCATAACGGCAGATCCAAAGATCTTAACACTTCAACGTAACTTGATAGACTTCCAGGTAAAACTAAGGCTGCAACACCGACAGCAGCTGTCACTGAAAAAGAAAAAACACTGGTCTGTCGGCCTTTGTCTAAGGGTCAAATAAATGAGCTCTTTAGTTTAATAATTCATGCTGATTGGTTTATAACGTGAAGCAAAGAAAAGTGATTGGTTCTTTTTCGTATTGTTACGCTTACGTTAAGAGTGCTAAAATGCGCCACAATTTACAATTTAATTTTGATTTTGCTGGGTTTTGAAAATGCGCCGATAGACCAAGTGTAGGGCAAAAAATTCTGACACGAGTTATCGAATTATCTACTTCACCAGATCGTCTCAGTTTCGTAAACAGCGAGCTAAAGTTATATTGACATTCGCGGCTGTTCTTCGGGAGTTACTTTGCTAAATAAAATATATTCAAACTCTAGCTCGAATGCATACATAACATGGTTTTTCAAAAAATAATGCCCCGTTATGATATTATTAGCCGTGAACATTTTATCATTATAAAGGTACATTTACAGCCAGCCTAGAAATCCTTGCAAGAAACATTTCCAAATCAGTTCTTTCCTCTGGGACCTTTGAAATTTTACAAAATATCGCCAAAAAAATACAAATTATACAACGACAATTGATACAAGAACTTTTTAGAACTTACCTCCTGACAAATAGAAACCTGTCGCTCTATGTGTTCCAGACAGTAAAGCCGGTAGTTCGAATCTACAACGAAATGTCATAAGCATGCAAATTTGAAAAATAAAGAAGAGAACCTTATAAGGAAAAAAATTCGCATAGGATTAAATCACAGTTTCAGGGTTTGTTGTTTTTCTCGTTAATTTCTAGGGAGTTTTATTCAAGTTGTATAATTTTTGAATCTCGCGTTTCATTTAGCTGTTCTTTTTAAATGAAACAAACACTGAAATTTTATCCACGTAAAATTTTATCCCCTTAAAAGCAGATTATACATATTTTTTTCCCTTATGCTTCAGGATTTAAAGTATTTAGACTAATCTTCATTCAGTGCAAATGCAAATAAATAATTAGGGGGGAAATAAATTCATAGAGTGACTTGTTGTCTAACAACTAGATTAATCGTTTCCTTCATCTTTAAAAAAATTAGTTGTAGATGGCATTTTTTGAATATCAATCTCAGTTTCCCTTGGAAAATCAGTTATATTTATGAAATCACATGAACACGGCAGGTGCGGATCTAAAAGTACTGCAAGATTACAGGAGGAGAGCCAAAGTAAGTTTAAATGTCATTATCGATTAGCAAGTGACAATAAATAATTACTTTTAATGATCCTTTACACTCCTCCTGAAACTTTGCAGTACCTCGTGATCCATGCCTGCATAGACGGAAACAAACAGAACACTTGGCAAATGAAAAATAGATATTACTTATAAATTGTTAAATGTGGTGACATTGGACGTTTCATTCTATCATTCTTATCCCAGAATCCTTCATTTGGAATAATTTTACGGACAACTTCTTGTGCCGATGCATTACTTGTTGAGAAACAAAGCCTGGAATGAAATTAAGAAAGTATACATTCAGAAAAGCAAGCTTAAAACAATCTAAAAAGCTTTATACAAATCGTTTCCAATCGTTTCAAAGATAAACACAACTTCTTTTGCTTTCATCTAATAGAAATGATTACAAACCTTGCTTGCTTCGGGCATTGTGGTGCCAATTGTTGCAAAAAGGATTTTCTCCCTGGCAAGGATGCAAGTCTGAAATTAAAAAACGATTCTCAGTCATCAAAATTCAAATTAAACATAGAAATTCAAAGATTTGCACTCACTTTGCAATTAAACTATGTACTGAATAATAATATGTTGATATTGCTTTTGATTTTAAATTGACAGTCTGTGAAGACCCTCTCAGATGCACACTTTTCGCCCATGTGAAATCGAAGGTATTTGTTTTTGTTGATGCAGCAGTGATTGTGGCAAAACGCTATCAAACAAGTTATTGTCTCCTATTCTAAGATAACTTTTGAGCAAAAAGAATTTTGTCTGTGTATTTGACACCAAATTAATGTTGAAAAGACAAATTGGACTTTCCAGTTTTTGTCCGTACAGGGAGGTGGAGGATATCAACTTTTTTTGGCTTACACTCACGGATATTTCACTTTTTACTTGTCTGGGGGGACAACAGTTTTTTATATTACCCTCAGACATGTAAAAAATGTACCCCGGACAAGAAGTACTTCTAGTAACTTATAACCTCAATCTCAGGTTATCTTCTTTTGTTGTCTTAATGGACGGCAGCGAATGGTGGACTCATAAATATAAAAAGATAGAAAAGAGAGGAAATACTTTTCTCAACTTTAAGCATATTTTTCCATTTTGAAATTTTTGAATCCTCTTATTTGCATTGGTTTCTACTTTCGAACAATTAATTAGCGGGAGGGGGGGACGTCTATTAGAGACCAGAGAGTATGTCATGATCCCCATTATCAAAATCTGCTCACTTCCAATTCCTCTGTCTTGAAAGTGTGTGCGTTATTTTCAGAACATGTGTCAAATGATTTGTATTACATGTAAATAGGGCCTGAATATCACCAGAATCAATAAAACTGTTTCAGGAATAGCGGCTTTTTGAGAAAATATGAGGGTCAATTTGATGTACTTTCGCATCATCTTAAGAGTACTGTACTAACAGATGCATGAAAACCCATTTTATATCCATTTCTCAGTTGATAAAAAAAAAGTTTTCTGTTATGAAATGACAAATTCTCATTTAAAACGATTTTGAAGTTTTGAAACTTGAAATAAAGTTTCAAAACCAAAAGCTCAACGTACAAACTCTGTACATCGCGTTGAAATCACATCTCTCGCAACGTCACTGTGAAATTGCGGTTAACAAGCTGGGCTTGTAAAGATGTGTTTGGTAGTAAAAATCTGACTTGAGTGTCGTTATAGCCTGGAATGACTTCACTTTCTTCGCATTGACTGATGTTGCATGGTTAAAAGATTAATTTTCCATTATATTCGAAAGAGTTTCAAGTTAAAATAGAAAAACAGAATGAGAGAACTCTCCGATTACCAGTTAATGAATACGCACTGGCTTGGTCTGTCTGCTTTGGCATTGGCCCAATATTTCTACGTATATAGACCTCAAAAATTCATATTGTTAATATTGTGTCTTATCCTTGCAGCTCTTGAATATTTGTAGAGCTTTAAGCTTTCAAAGCTTTCAAAGATTACAAAGTTGCTAAGTTGCATTATCGGCAAGCACTATTGGCAAGCTTATACTGAAATCAATCCCTAAAAAATCTCGGTTATTTACTTGTGGCCTTCCCACCTTTAATTTGTGCATGCTCCGCTCCATACGCACATAATAGAAGTGAAGCGAAAGCCTAAATCGCAGTCTTCTATGGTCTTCTATGGTTTTGGGATGCTGTAGATCTTTGATCTAAATTACTGAAAAAAATCTTTAAATTTGTCTTAAACTTGCTGAAATTTAAAAAAAAAGCGACTCAAGTCAGATTTGAACCACAAAACATATGTTTACAGGCCCAGCTCACTTACCGCAAGGCCACAGCGCTGTTACAAGGCAAGGGATGTGATTTCAACATGATGTGGAGAGTTTGTACGTTGAGCTTTGAGCTTTGAAACTTTATTTCCAGTTTAAAACTTCAAAATTGTTTTAAATGAGAATTTGTGATGATAATGAAGTAAACGAACAGCCAACTTTCTAGGGGACTTAGAATAAGAAAACAGAAAGTTGATGTACCAAATGAACACCGCGCAAAAATATAATTCATTTTCAGTGCGCACTTGTACATCTTAACAGACTTTCAAAATCGTTATAAAAATTATTCAAGACAGCAACGTGGCAAACAGTGGATAGTTTTGGTTGAATAATGACTCAAATTAAAGTTGCCATGACTGATCGTTTCAAGTAGTGGGTGGGTGGATGTTTTAGGTTGAGTATTATGGGTGTCAACCCTAAACTATAGGCTGTAGTGATACTGATGATAAGACAGAAAAATCTGACGAAAAAGTATGTGTGGGTGAGCAATCAGGTAACATGTCATTCCTCCTGGCACACTCTGGCTTTTGAATCTCATACATCTTAATAAACTTTATACTTGGCCTCATTGAAGCCATGGCCATGAATAAAGTGAAGGTTTATTATTTGCTTTGTTTGGTTGGGTAGCGTTTATTGAAATTTTAAATGGCAATATCAGTTCTTCTATGAAGGTTTGGGACCAGAAATACTTTCCTCAATCTATAGCTAACTTATAGGATAGACTGTGAAATTAAATAGCAGGTGTAAAAAAAAAATTTACGTGCGTACCTGAACATACGGACAGTTGCCATCTTTGTTGTGTTTTTAGGCAGCGCAGCGAACCTGATGTCGATGCATAGCGGACAAGTGGAGGTACTTCCCCGCTAGAGAACCTAGAAGAACAAAATTATTTCACACTAAAATAAATTATTTTGTATTGTATCGTGATTTATATGTCTTGGTTATACAGCTAGAAATAATTTTACAATTTTTTTCAGTATTTTATGAATATTTTTGTAATATTTCTTAATATGTTGACTTTTCATCCACGGAGGAGGTTTTCAATATGCCGTTGGCGGTAAAATCCACGACAAATACGCATCGTTTCACTTTCACTTTCATTTCTTGGGACTTCTGTTTTGATGGTATCTAGGTACTACTTATTCTATTCAGTATAGGTACTACGTGCATGCAAGTTACAGGTAGCAAATGTTTATTTGAGTTTTTTATAGTTTTTATTCATTTATGTTGCAGATAGATTTTCAAAAGTTTTTTATGTGCCTGTATCTTCTTCTGTTCTGACATTCCTTTTTTGTCTTTTATTATTAACAAAAGAAAAGTTTCTCACTTGATCTGGAAAGGAAAAAACTCTTTTATTCTCTTTCAGTATTTACATAAATAGTACATATATTACGTCAGAATGTGTATGTGTATGTGTATTTTTTACCCAGGCTGTGGCGACCCAAAGCTATAATGGCAGCATAAAAGCTGATGTGGGCTGACACTATTATTGTTAATGTTATTATGTATGATGAAGACAAGTTTATACCCCATATTCCAACTGTTTTGTAATTGCATGGTCGACTCATGTTTCATTCTGGAAATGGTGCCCTACACGCCAGATATCTCTGGCCTAGAATTGGATCTGAAGTTGGTGTATTGGTGTAAAAAAGAAAAAATAACATTTGTCTACATTTGTTCACTTAAGTGATACTGAGGCAATTTTTCATTTTTTCAGTTTGACAGAAATAAAAGATACCAAGGATGTAACGAGATGGATGGAAATGCAGGTTCATTGTTTTCCAAAGAAAACCCATTTACAAAGTAAGTCATGCCTCTTAACCCTATTATACCTAGGGGGGGGGGGCTTTTTTTGTCCGTAGCTGACATTTTTTTTAATAACTCCAAAAATACTTATGCTATGAATTTGAAATTTTGCAGCAATTAACAAAAACTTATTAGACACACTTTCTTAAAGTTTAAAGTAAACACATCATTAATTATGCATAATTATGTAACACAAGGTGTCAATATACAAAATGGTCAGAACTTCAACTACTAAAAACTTTTAATAAGATAATGATATTAACTTGAATCTTTCACAAATTGTTTCATTCATTAAAAGTATCATGCCAAATGTAAAAAATTTTGATGACGTCATCATTTCAAAATGGCGGCAGGGCCAATTTGTGGCGGGTTTGGCGCCCCGTAGTGCCTTGGGACTTAATTTTTATGAAAATCTGATGACATATCTACAAAGGTCTTTCTTTTGACTTTCAGAAAATCAAAGCAGAATTGAAAAACAGTAATTTTTTCAGAAGATATAGCTCTGTAAAGAAAGGTACCTATTTTTCAAATATCGACATTTGTGATGATGTCATCAAGTAACCATGATTAACCATTGCTTATTCAGCATGATTTTTTTAGTTGTCTTATTGAGGGCTACCTCCATACCAACTTTCAAGTTTCCAGCATAAGCAAATCTGAAGTTATGGCCGCGGGCAAAAAAAGCCCCCGGGCTACGAAAACCTAAAAAAGCCTGGGTACAATAGGGTTAATTGTAAACAATGATCATTTTCTTGAAAAGTTATATAAATGTATTATGAAAAATAATGTAAACTAGGAATTAAAAACGTTTGAGAAGCATATTTTCTTTCTCTAACTATTAATCAATGTCAATTTTTTTAAAAGGTTCACAGAATGATGTAGCATCTGTAGGAAGGAGATTGCGATTGCTAATCTAGATACATCTTATTGAGATGTACTCCACACTGTGTAGTAGTGTAGTAGTGTAGTTATTAAGACAGGGTCTAAAAGCTTGCATTGTTAAGTTAATCAGATTAAATAATTAACAAGAAACATGAAAATGACGTCAAAAGTTAAAACAAAAATTGAAATTAAAATATCTCAAAACAGAAAATAGAGATCAAGCTCAAATTTTGACAAAAAAGTTAGAATATTAAAGAGATTGTACCGCGAAAAATGATAACCAACTAACATCTAGAAAACAAAAGAAAATCCATAAGATTGTTAAAAACAAACAAGTTAGGGCTCAGAATCAGTCTCCAAAGCATTGATATATCTTCAAAGATCCACAAAATCTGCCATCTTTCTTTAGGGCATCTGTATTAGTCTGTACCGAGCTGGACTGTTTTCGAAATAGTCGGTGTTTCCCAATCATTCAACAAAAATCACAACATGGTATGAACTCAAAACTTGGGGCAGAATGAAGACCCTGTTTGCAATGAAAACACTGTGAAGCTTTAGAGTAGCTTGTCTGGTCGATTATGGTGGCTGAATTTTGGGAAATTGGCCAAATTAAATCCAAATAAAATGTTAGATCAACAATGTGCTTAATCTGATGAACTATAACAATGCAAGGTCTTAGACGGTGGCTTAACTACACTGAGCATCTAATGTTTCCTTGTGAAAATCCAGCATGTAGGTGAGCATTTGATGTTAAATCCATCTCAAAAAGATGTACTTTGATATGGAGTTATACAAAACTTATGTTTTCTTTTTCAGAAATGCAAAAAGTAGAGCTTTCTACTATCCATCTTTGGAAGTCAAAGGACTCTCTAAAGAAAAAAATGTAAGTGGAAAATACAAAATGGATTATACACAGTATTTGTGCTGTTATAATACTTAAAAGTCAATTTCCAGGACTACCACCAGTGATGCAAATTACTAATTAGTATTAATTCCATTTAAAGCTTCCCATAAATTTGTCCAAGAAGGTGGAATCCTTACTGATTATTTACACTAGTGAATCCAAATGTAAGTAGGTCAGGATATCATAAACTAGGTTGGTATTACCAAAAAAAGGTTAACTTTAAGGTTTGTAGTGCTGAATGCCAATCCATATATGTAGGACTTCCAATGCTAGTATAAATGGAAAATTCTATCAAGTATGTTTTTAGCATGAAATAAGGAATGTTTTGAAGCAATGAATTATGAAAAGAACATATTTTCATTGTTTGAAGCCTTCCTTGATTTTCCTATAGAGACATGTTTGAAAACATTTTCTTAAAAAATATATTTTTGATTTCAGACGTAGACATGAATGGTCTGTACCCTTGTACACACCTGGTAGACTTTAAAAAAAATAGACCTAGAATAAGATTATTTTGTCATTTGCACACCTAGTCTTTTAATTCTTTCAAATTTTTTGTAGTATGTATAGAGTAATAGATAGATTGGCAGATTTGCATGCAGTTTTGAATTCAAGCTTACAGAGGTCGCTCACCAGGCCTTTTCTACCTGTCTAGACCTGGGTTCTACTCTAATTCTACTTCAGTTTTTCTCTTGAATCCTCATAGATTGTACTACAACCTGAATATGAGAAAAGACCTGGAAAAACTGCTTCTACTGGGAATGCAATGGAATTAGTCAACGCCATTGAAGAATCACTTAGTAATGACCAGAAAATCACTGATGGAATAATGGACAATGCATCTGGATCAAGTAAATATGATGAGTCTTGGTCGAGCACCTTACCAAGTTTTCAAGAAACACCTGTGAAACAAGTTGGTGAACCAAAGATTAAACAAAAAGAACACAGTGTGGAAGATTTCATTGAACGTCAAAGCACATTGTCAAGGTATTTCCTAGGGAGATATATGTATGCTTAAATTAAGCAAAATTCAATATAATTTTCAGAGTGAATCGGGTGCTATGTCCACGATTATTTAAGTAGGGTTTAACAAGACTGAGTAGCCTTAAGAGATATTATTGATATCATCACTTTGTTGCCAAAAATTGTTGATAATACGTAAAAAGAGTATTCACATGCAAGGAATGCGAAAGAAAAATACTAACTTCCAAACAGTACGGCCATTGACAGGATCTTTGAGTCGGACACAGTAGCACAATGTTCAATGTCGGACCATTATATCGGACCTTGTGAAAATATTCAACATTTGCAATACTAAGGGTAAGCTGTTTTGCTAGGTTGTTTTAAAATACCTGGATTCACGGGAAGTTATGATTTCTTTTTAAATTCACAACTTTTACAAATTACTTCCACTACCTGTTTAGTTTACATCAAACATACTTCATTACAGTTTATGAGCCAATAAGTGTTACGTACGGCAATATAACCGTACGAAACACAAGTTTTAGCATAGAAATCAAAGAATTTGATGATGACCTAGACTAAGTTTATACATAAGAAGAGGACAACATAACTTAAGTAACCACATAGAAATGCTTATCATTTTGGTCTATTAATTATTCAAAAAATCATTAGAATGTATTTTTCGTACGGTTTGGTTATTGGCAATCTTGCATGTTTTAAGATTTTTTTCAATCAGGGAACAGAACATGTGAAAGCTCTTGCTACATGATTACTTCCCCTCCCTTCTCTTCCATTTTTTCAAAAACAAATCTTGAAATACTTAGGTATCGAGATATCGATTTAAGACTTCGTGTCAAATAGAAACTGTTCAATTGACACTTTTCTAGAAAGTTTCAAGTACTTACATACTTTATTATGTATAATGCAAAGTGTAAAATTGCAATATTTTCAATGCAAAATAGTAACGCGCTCATTGCACTAGGCTCAACTTAAGTTCATAAAACATAGTAAAAGAAATTGTTTTGTCTGAGAAAATGTTATCAAGAATAGACGAAGCTTAGTAAAAAAAATAGTGAGAAATCGCGGCAAAAGTATTGTTATGTAATAGCAACGGTAATTAAAAATAACAATGATTTCTAATCATTAAAAGTAGAAGTAACAATAAAAAGATTGGGTAGTTCCGTGCCGTTTATGCGGTCGTTCCGTGATCGTTAATTGCTCGTTCCGCCCGTTCCGTGCTTGTTCCGCTGGTTCCACTGTCGTTTTAGTGACGTCGCAACATAAATCAAGAATATTGTTAGAAAACTTCACGTGTTTCAGAAATCTCTTGTTAGTTAGCGGAAACCCCCTTTTAATTTTCTGTTGTCCTCACTCTGATGATGTTTCATTGGCAATAAATCGTATTTTATCGTGTCCAATATTTTCTCAAGATTTGTCCAGAGATTCCGTGAGCAGCCGCCTTTGCCAAGACAAACAAGAGAAGAGAAGAGCTCTGATACTACCCCTGAATTTTGGTGGCTTCAAAATCAGAAGTTTTGCACCACCACAAGCACTCCAATAGACCAGTTCCCCAATGTTTCTTCTTCTTTATCGTCAACTCCACCATGTTCAAGACAGAATACGAGAAACCATAATAAGCCTCAGGTATTGAATTAGTAATAACTTTTAGTAGCACACACTGCTTTATTAGTTCCATTCAATATTTTCTTTGTCTGTAAACATCAGCATGAAAATAACTTAGTCCCCTTCAATGAGGTGGGAAATGAGATCATGTTACTACTCTAATGGGATAAACTTTCGCGGTTGGCCTCACCTGTGAAATTTTTGCATTTTGCAGGGATTTGATTTTTGCGGTTAGCTCTTTCAGAAGTTTTTCGCGGTTGAGCGTTGTTGTCAATTTTTCGTATCCTAAATAATTTTAAGTTAACAAAATTTCCCAGAATTATTTCAAAAAAAATGTTAATTAAAGACGCAAACAAATATTTTCAAAGAGAAAAATTGCATTTTTTTTACCTTTCCTTGTATGTTTTATAGTTCACGGTCTGTGAAGTCTTAAAATATGTAAGATCCAAAAAATCGCGGATCAGCCACTTCACAATTTTTTTCACGGGGATTTAATTATTGAGGTTAAACACATCGAGAATTTCCGCGGGGACTCAGTTTCGTGGATAAGAGCAAAAATTGCGAAAGCAATTTATCCCCGCGAAAGTTTATCCCGTTGAAGTACCATTAATAAGGCATTTTAGCATTCCATGAAAAAATAACTTAGCAATCTACAGAAATTTCGTTTATGTAATTTTGTAGAGACGTTTATCAAATTCAACTGATGATGTTGGCGGAATGCAAGTGCGTGCTGACAAACTTTTGGAAATGAGGTTAGCTTAATGTTTTTTAAGCTTCTTAACTTCTAAATCGTTAATGGTATGAGTTGATGGACTGTTCATAACTTTCTTTGTGGTTATAATTTTATAAGTGACCCATTGGGGTATTTCAGTGACTTTAATAATGAAATGGATTTTAGCGACCATTAATTTATTATTACAGTTGTCACTATTTTTAAATTGAATTAATATTTTTAGTCCCTGTAGCCCACAAAGTCATAAATGTAGTATTTTGTAAAGGCTGATAATAGGGAAGTTACGCAAAGAGATATCTACGACGTACCGGCAGCCGAACTTAGACATTGATCGATCGTGCTGCTGAAAGTTGCTTGAAATGCTAATTTCCAGAACCGCTGCGTAACGTCGTACGTCGTAGATATCTTTTTGCGTAACCTCGCTAATAACTCAAAAACTTCGCAATTTTAGACGTTTTGATAACAAATTTGAGTGCTCTTTTGTTAGTTATTTCCCAAAAAATTTCAAAGTCAGTTTAATTTCCTCAACCCTCACTGACAATATAATTAAGTGCTCTATGTATGTTTATTCAACGTCAGATGGTATTACCATGGTAAATGGAAACAAGGTTTGACGGGAAAAGTGTATTCTGAATACCGTTTTTGTCGTCACAAAGTGAGATAACGCTTTCAATTATACTTTTATGATCCACATTTTCGAGAATCATCTTTTCGGTTCGTTTGCAACGCCGCGTGTTACGCCATATGGTATTTTTGTGATAAGTGATTGGTCAAAAAATCATATCTAATCCTTGTAGTTTTCTGTTGTTTTTTTCAGTGGGACAACGCTTAATAACGATACCAGTACAACTCTCTCCCGAATTTCGTGCATTCAAAAGGGAAATCACCAGAGGGTTAAAGAAAACCCTTGGGAAATTCCCAAACATGCGGCCGCCCCTAGCACCTTGAAGTATCCATTGAAACCGAAAAGACCTGAAGATGATATTCTGTACCAATGGAGGCTTGCGCGAAAAATGGAAATGGCGGCTGAACATGTAAACAAACCATTTAAGGGTCTTTCAGCGAACTTTACAAGTAAGAGAGACTATGCTCGGAAGGAAATTATTGAAAAGCTAAGGACAAATGAGATCTGTAAAACTCGAAATGGGACTAAAGAGGTAGAAACAGAAAACATGCCTGAATCAACAGATAAACAGATAAGGAAAAATAAAGAGAAATTCGCTGTCTCTGATCACAACGTGAAAATGATAAAAGAAGTTGCAGTTGAAACAGAAAATTCTGTTGAATCCGCTGACAAACAAACTGAAAGAAATAACAATAAGTTGACTGAGAATAACGCAAACAGTTTGCGTGAAGAATTTATACGGAACAATCCCCATTTGGTAGGATGTGTATGTGGGAATATTGGAACGAACTTCATGCCACCATGTCTCGTTCATCCTCATATTCATACGGTCTGCCAAGGATGGCAACATCAACTCACAACACATCAGCAACATCAGCAACAACAGCAATATTCACCAACAAAAGTTTCCACAACGTCTACCGGAATTCAAGTTTCATTACCGTCCGAAAACTCCACTCCCATCTTGCCCACGTCAAAAAATCATATCATAGTGAAATCAACCAAAAAGGAAAATCAGATGAAAAGAGAGGTTAGAAAAGCAGAAAGACCTTACACTCAAAGCAAAGAGCCGTTTTCGCTTGAGCAGACAAGAACGAAAGCACGTGGACCTACGGAAATAACCAAAACAAAGAATCCGGTTATCAACCAGGTATTCATACAGTTTGAATGGAATGTTCTTTTCGTGAAAGTTTTCCTAAGTGAAACCTC
>JAUBWS010067922.1:0-14338 GCA_032270445.1 Darlingtonia californica
GCTGTTTGTACTTAGAGTTTCCAGTTTCGAAACTGGAGTCTCAAATCATATAAGATAGTGTTACTCCTTAACAGAAATCGTTTTATACTTATTGGTGGTGTCCTTTCTTAGAGATGCTTCAAGGCTATACTTACTTGGCATTGTTAGATGAGAAACGCTATTGGCTGAGCTTGAGAAACAATGGGTGTATGGCATCTAGTTGATGTTTTAGTTGGAGCATGTCCTGTGTCAGCGGTATTTTTATGACATCTTTTTTCATGCCCTGCAGTCAGGTGTTATCAGAATTCAGGATGCCCTTTCTGCTCTTGCTTTGGCAATAGCTTTTCCTAGAATGCTAAATGGAGGAAAGATGTAATTAAACTCCTCATTCCATTTTATTGAAAATACATCAATAGCATGTGTCTCTGGTTCTGTTTTCCAAGAGACATATTTGGCTACTTGTTTGTTATTGCCAGATGCAAACAAATCAATAGTACAGTAGGCATTCCTAATATATTTAGTAATATGCCTAAAAAGTCTAGGGTGTATGCTCCATTCCAGTGCATTGTTAAATTCACACGAAGCCATTATTTATACATTATGCTGATATCCATATATCTTTTTTGTAGCACCAATCCCAAATATCCTTTGCAAAATTTTGTTACAGATATGGGATTTGGTGCCTCCTATATATACTATTAATATAGGAGATGGTAGTGGTGTTATGAATATTGGATGTGGACTTGCAGAACTTTTTGATACCAAATGATATTGCCAAGAGTTGTAAGTCATTAATATGGAGTAAACATTTCTCTGCAGTCCATCTACCTCCATTAGTCTCTAATCCTTCACAGATCACTATTTTAACATTACCTTAAATCATGCTTAAATCATTGAAATTTAATTCATGTGTTTACTATTTTCTTTTTATTGTACAATTATGTATATAATCATAAAGGTGCCTTCGGCTAAATGATTCAGTCTCCTTGCCAGTTTTTCCTTTGTATTAATAAACTTAATGCTCCTTACTACATTAGAAATCCACCACTTGAGCTCCTATTGTGCATTCTGAGTGCGTGAATTTTAAATGTGTTTCCAACGACCTATAGTTTAATTTCTCATATGGGACTGCAGGGAAACTGGTTACTAAATTACCTATAGGAATTATGGTTAGGAATTCATATTTCAGAGTATTCTTGCACAAAAGGATAATTTTATGCTTTTTCTCATTGGTAAGTTCTATTATCATACCAGTAGATGCCCCTTAAAAACTACGCAAAATTTCAACATGGTGTCCCGTCCCAACGGGTCATTTTCAGGTGCGGATACAGAGGTGTAGCAAAATTTCAGGAGGAGAGTGACAAGTTGTTGAAATGGCATTATGTATTGGCAATATGTAAAAGATATAACCACTTTTTAACGATCCAACATTCTTCTCCTGAAATTTTGCTACACCTCTGTATCCGCGCCTGATTTAAAAATAAAACTTTTTATGATTTCAAATTACCTCTATATGCCTTTTCTTCTCTGGGTATGGTTATCTGTATATACTTTACTTCCAGAAAAAATGCACATCAAAATTCTTGATTTGTTTTAAATGGGCCCTTGAATACTACACGGGACATAATTGCTGTTTTTGTGAAAGGAAATTTTGGTAGGAATGATTTTTTTTCATGATAGTATCAAAATCAAATGTAGTTTCATGTATAAAGAAGCTTGCAAACTTAATCTAACAGAATATGGAATTTTAGATGGAAAAGTCCCTTAAAAACTACATAATATACTACACGACATTAGTTGCAGTATCTCTCCACGGCCTAAATTTCTGTCACTATGATTGAAGAGAATCTATCTTGGCTATGTACGAAATGTCCCAATTATTGATTGAGGAATCCTACGAGAAGAGCCTCAAGTTGACCGAAGTTCCTGGTTTACTTACAGTGAATCACGTAAAACAGAAGGAAGCAAATCAAAAGAAAACAACACATGTAACCAATGTACATGGATCTATTGAGGCACAAGATGTGCTTTCAAAAGTGTCTGATCTTGAAAAGGAGAAACAGAAAAGTTAAAAGAGAAAGAGGAAAGGAACAAGAAAAAGGTTGAACAAAAAAAACTGTTTTATCGCTGCAAACTGCAATGCTCCTGTGAAGGTGAATGCCAGGCAAAGTTGTTGAAGGAATGTCCACAATGTCATTTTGTGTTTAAATCAGTCTGCAATAAAATTTCTTGCCAGATTGATGGTAAGAAACCTACCATGATTCTCCCAGCATCTGCAGCTTGTCAAGTAAGAGGCAGTATCAAAATTCTGAATCAGAATCAGATATGTCAATTGTTGATGACATGTCAGCTGATGATTCAGATGATGATCTTTCAACTTTAAGGGGCATCTAATGGTAGTTGTTGATTTGATAATGAACCCAAGGAAAACAATAGTTTGCGTGGGAATAAGAATAGATTTCTCGACAAATCCCAGGGATCGTAAAAGTTGCACAGTCGCTCTGATGTTATGCTCACATAGTTCAAATATACTTCCAAAGAGTAGATTATCATCAACATAGACGATAGAGATATGACCATTTTTCCGTAGGAAACAAAATGGAGCCTTAGTACTTCAGTAAAAGCTCTCTTAGCTGGTCCATAGCCATTAGGCATACACAGAAACATGTAGCAAGAACCTTCAAATTCAAATTTAAGATATTTCTGATGTTCTTCAAAAATAGGAATGAAGTAAAAAGCATTTTTCAAATCAACTGACACCATAAAGTCATTACGTTTAATTGTGTTTAAAACTTTGTCTAAGTTCCATTTTAAAATGTTTATATTCCATGTTTTCGTTAAGTTTTTTTCAAATTTGAGATCATTCTGTGTGATCCATCTTTTTAGGTATAGTAAATAGGCTAGAAACAAATCCACCTGTATTATTGCAGGGTTTTATAACTTTTTTGTTATGAAGTTTTTTAGTATTTTTGATGAGATCACTTTCCTTTCTATTCTATTGTAATTACGATGAGATATGTTTTTATAATCTATTTCATTTTTTAACTCCAGCTTAAGTCCATTTTTGATAGTGCTGAGAATGAACCTGTCAGCTGTAATATTAAACCCGATTTTGGTAGAATGATTTTATATTGCCTCCTTTATAGTTTCCAGCCTCTAGTATTAACTCTTGGATAGTAAAATTACCTACCTCTATTATTTCTTCACTTTTTTGTTGTATGCTGGTTTCTTGTTCTGATGTTGTGGTTGCTGCCTTTGTTCTTTCTGTTGATACCCATGATGTCGATCCCGAGGGTATTTTTCGGATCGGTAGTAGTTTTTTCGCGTTTTACCCTGAACTTTTAATTTGCTAGCCCCTGCCAGTTCAGTTAGCTTTTTATTGAGGTCGTCTCCAAACAAAAATTTTCTGTCACTAGACACGTTTTTTCCTAGTCCTTTCTGTTCCGCTGCCAGGTTTCTTCATTAGATCTGGCCTGAACTGATTAGTCCAATCATTTACAGTTATTAATAGAGCAATATAATCTGTTGAATTGGTAACAGCCTGTTCGAGTAGCTCTTTCTTGTTTCCTCTTCTAGTTTTAATATTTAACATAGTCATTGGTGGCCTTATGGTTTGCTATGATAGTTTTGTTGGTAAGCTTTCGGGCTTTTTGTAGTTTTATGTCGAGTGACCGATCTCGTGCTTTGAAGACATTGTTTCAAATTTCTGGATTTACTTTCTGTGCAGCAAGTAAACAGTTGCTGATCTGTGGGTGGTTCTTAGTTTTTTTCTCTTTAGACAGCGGTCTATTTTTCATCTGACCGAAAAGATCCGACAAATCTTTTCACAGGGCAGGCCCAGTTTCCTGGTCCTTAAGTATTTCATTCTGAATATTAAGAAGCAGATTCTCATCATCACTATCAGATGAACTTGATTATGACGCTGATGCTGCAAGTTTTTTAAATTTTTAAAATGTCGGATTGAGCTGAAATTGATAGCTGCCCATCATTAATATCATTATCAGTTTTATTCATTTTATAAGGTCTAACAATATTAGATGCAGAATATAGATTATCAGTGTCATGTTTACGTTTCTTATGTTTATCTGACCTTCCAGAATTCTTATCATTAGGCTTAATTTCTATAGATCTTACATCGTCAACGCGAGAACTGTCATTAAACTCTCGTGCATCAGACCCTACACCGACATTAGTCCCAGGGTTAATGTCTATCCTTACCATGGTCTTGCCAGGCACACATTGATCCAGATTAAGTTTAAGTAGCTGCTTTTGTCTTGTATCAAGACTATCAAAACATTTTGCAAAATCATTGCTTATGAGATTATTATCTGGAAGATTTTTCAGATTACTAACGTCTCCTCATGGTCTTCAAAACAAAAACAATCTATGTTTATGGCTCATACTATACTAGATCCAGTCTTTTTCAAATGCAGTCTTGAATGAAAAAAGCTGTGATAGTCTGCGATATTCCTCAGGTTTTTTTCTTTGTGCGTACGCCTCGCCTGTATTAGAAAGTCAGTGTGTTAGAATCTGAATATCCAGTTACCCAGAGATGGAGACTGTGTAACTAACAATTAATCCTATTCCTCACAAATTTACCTCCCTCCCGTGAAGAATAGGGTAAATCTAATGATTGTTTCTAGCTTTCTTAATGGCAGATTGTAGCATGGAGACAAGCAGGACATCACTTTCCATATTTGGTTTAAAAAAACAGATGCTTGAAAAAATAATTCTGGATTTTCTCAAAAAATAATAATAATAATACGTGTTCTCTGCATTCGCAAAATACGTATTATATACGTAGAGTTTTTTAATAAATTTTGTTCAGTGTTTTAAATGAAAATTTACCATATTATTTGGCAAAAACCATAAGAATTTCAGATTTTTTTGAAATTTTGGAAATTTTATGGGAACAAGTTTCCGCGGATGAAGGGTATTTGGATTTTTCGCGAAAACCAATTTTCGCGGAACACTCCGAAATCCGCATAATTTAATTCCTGGGATAATTAATTCCCTTAGGTTATCAATTCATAAGTACTTCATTATAAAAAGATTGTAAAACAGGAATACGTGAACGTACAGGTCTTTAAGGTCTCTAACACTATGCCCCTTGGTCTCTTATCTTCACTTTGCCAGTCAAACAGGGTGCAGCTGAAGTTTCTGAGTAGATACAAACCAGTTTTGAGGCTTTTTTACCTGACGGTAAGTACGAGATTAGGCTCCATATATCACCACGGTTCTCCCTGATTCTGCTGATGTGATTCTTTTATTTCATCTCCATTTCCATTTCCGTTGTGACAACTCCAGTAATAACATAAGATCTTTTCTGCTGCCCGAAATTGTTGTACAATAGGGTAATTCAGAATGCCAAGATTAGCTACCTTAAGATCATTTATTTTGGCGAGCATTTATGTTCGCGAATTTGCCCCAATTTGCGAAAATTCGTGCTCGCGAAATTTCTTCGAAACCCTGATTTGCGAAAATTAATGCTGGTGAAATATATTAAAAATAACGATTTTACAAAAATAATGTTGTAATGATATGATAATGACGTAATTACGTCTTTAATAGGAAGAATTTGCATTCCTTTTCGATCAGCTGTCAAAAATGTACTTGTTTGCTGTTTCCCTAAAAGAAAATGCTCGCAAAATGCAATTTTTTTCGACTTAAAATTAATGATCTATATTTTTACTATTTTTACACTTGAGAGTTTGCAATTTTATTTGTATTGCATGATGTTTTTTAACAATTATACAATTGTTACCCAAAGCAGTATTAACCATAGCATTTGAAATAATTATCGAAAGGAAATAATTATCAAAACGCAATAATTTTTATACCAAACAAATGAGAAAGAAAAGAGCCATATGATGATGTTAAAATCGCATTAAAACCTTAAGTATTTTAGAAGTTGTAAGAAATTTTAACTGAAGTCTTATTACTTGATTTTTTTATGATCAGTTATTACCTTCAGTTACAATATCAATTGCGTTTAAAATGTTTTTTTATTTAATGGATTTTCTTATTCCCTTATTCCCGATTGAATAAAATGTTTCGTAATACCTTTCTTATAAAATTATTTTTGCGAAAAACGCGTCGAAGTGCAAAAACAAAAAAAACATTTTTAATGTTGGTATTAAATTTTTCCAAATAGCCATTGTAATAGGTTTTAATTGATCATTGAAATTTTGTGCCGTAAAAGTTCAGATAAAACCTGTTATAACTTCTTAAATACGCACGATTTTAGTATCATTAGATAGCCCTTCTCTTTCTCTTTTATTTGGTATAAAAATTATTTAATTTTGAAAAATATTTCTAACGCTCTTATAACTTCTTAATTACTCACGTTTTAATGCGATTTTAGTATCATTAGATAGCCCTTCTCTTTCTCTTTTATTTGGTATAAAAATTATTTAATTTTGAAAAATATTTCTAACGCTCTTATAACTTCTTAATTACTCACGTTTTAATGCGATTTTAGTATCATTAGATAGCCCTTCTCTTTCTCTTTTATTTGGTATGAAAATTATTTAATTTTGAAAAATATTTCTAACGCCCTTATAACTTCTTAAATACTCACGTTTTAATGCGATTTTAGTATCATTAGATAGCCCTTCTCTTTCTCTTTCATTAGATATAAAAACTATTCCCTAAATTATTTTAAACACTATAGTGAATGTTGTTTGGGTAGCCATTTTTTAAGACACACTGTCCTTCTAATTACACTTAAAAATATAAATGACCAAAATGCCACTTTAATTATTCACTTTAATGTTTTAAGTTTACATTTGCAAAAGCCAATGAGAGCTTAACAACTTCGTGCTAGCCCATACCTGGCTGTATTTTCGCCTTCCCTAAAACATAATCGGTAAAATGGCTCTTGATTTGCTTGTATTGAGTGAGTAGCGACTTATACCTTACAAGCAAAAATCTCCACTAAGAAATTTTGCTGTTGTGAGCTTTGGAAAGTATTTAGCAACACCTCCAACAGATCTGAATCTACCATTCCTCCACTCTTTGATGGGGTTAATATCCTAACGTCTGCCAGAGAAAAGACTGAAACTTTTGATGCAACATTTTGCCTGCAGCTTACTACCAACCCCCTGAATTTCCACCTTGCTGCCATAATGTTCTTGACACTTTCAAAAATTACTCTCTCTTCTAAAATCACCAAAATCGTAAACCAATTTTTTATTTCTTTTGTGTCTGGTCCAGACAAAATAACTGTGATATCAAAACATTGCCATCCTGAACTCTATTGTATACTCTCTAAACTATTCAGCAAACATATAAAACAATGTTGCTTTCCTTCTTGTTGGAATTGCACCTTTTGAAAATGTCAAATTTGACATTCAAATTCTGCAGGTTTTACTTTGAAAAATCTGACTAATTCAATAGATAGGTAGATGAGAAAAATGGGGTTATTGGTTAAAATGAGTTGGCAAACCGTTGTGGGGATTCCATTTTGAAAATTGGAAAAATGTGACGAGTCAGCAAAAGTTTGCAATAGCGTCAAATATTTATAAGTATATCTAGATTAGAAACTCACTAGAACGCTTTGTTTAAACTGCGTCTTTATCATACCTCAGAAATGACTTATCAATAAATATCGGGGAAAAACGGGAAAATCCGAATTTTTATCAAAAGAAGCCCGAAAGCTCCGATTTTTATCAAGGAAAATCCCGAAAAATGCTGGCTTAAGGTGTGATTAGATTCCGATGAAGTTAAAAAAGTGAGTGATAATAGGGAAAAATCTACCAAAAAAGTGTCAAGCAAAAAAATCGATGACGGCATCAAAATTCCGGCTGAGCTAATTTTCATCTCCAAACTTTCAGTTATAACTTAATTGAAGAAATATTTTTATTTTCAAAAATTCTCAAATTTTCAAATTATTGAAATTGTTAAAGATTCAGGTTCTTAACGTGAAAATTCCAGGGTTTTCATTGCCCCAGTAAAAATTTCACTTTTTCTCCTTTGAGTACTTTAATTTCAATTCTTCGTTTTGAAATAAAAATTTCACGAGAATGTGGCACTCTTTTAAATCTATTCCACAATACCGTAATTATTGACGTGTGTGAGGTATTGAAAAAGTTACAAAATTTTCTGAAACTCGGCAAAGGTCTAATAGGACAAGGATGACAACATAAATAAGCCAAGTTTATATTGGTCGATTTACGTTTTAATGTTTTATTTTTCTAGCTGATGCATGCTGTTTTCCGATCCAGACTTTTTCCCAAGCATCTGGCGTCTTTAAGTCGTAAATTCTATCTTGGTGAAGGGATATCCTTAAGATATTATTCACAGTCTGGAGTATCATCTGCTCTTCAAAATGTCGATTTATATGGTTTATTGAAGACCACCCCGAATGCTAGTCAACAACAGATAAAATCAGCTTATTACAAACAGTCATTATTGTGGCACCCTGATCGGAATAAAGAATCTGAAAATGCTCACAAAAAGTTCACAGAACTGACCGAAGCCTATAAAATCCTTGGTGATACGCATGCCCGGAGAGAGTATGACCGGCGTATGAAAGTTGAATCGCTTTATCAAGCCCACCGATCTCCTTTTCATAAAGAAACTATTCACAATAGTCATACGCATGCGCGAGTGTCTGGGAGCAGTCGGCAGTATGATACTTGGACGCGTACGCATTACAAAGAAGCGCTCGCCAAACGGGACGCGCGGGAAAGAAGGAACACGCTACGACAAAATTTATCACAAGAAGAATCACAACATCAATCATTAAGAGTTTCTATTATTCTCTTTGTGGTTTGTTTTGCTTTTGGTTTTGTCATGATTAAAAACAAAATGATAGATCGGAAGAAATGAAAAAATTAAGAAAAAGAGGTGTCTATAGCTTTCCACCTATTGTTCAATCTAATGTGTGTTATTTCTTGAAGTACGATTTCAATTCCCCTTACGAAAGCCTATCTAAGCCTAAAAAGACAAATTTTGGTATGAACTTAAAAATCAAGGTTTGCTTCAACTCAAATATGCTTATATTAAAACTCGAATATCTCTACATATACACTGATTAGCCCTAGGATTATAGACTTAAATTGCTTCTAAAGCCAAGTTCTTTCATTTGGTATATTCTGTTCTTTCAAAAAAGCTAAAACTGCTAAAAATTCAGACTCAAATCTCAGACTTCATATGCTTATGAGATAACGTGTACCCCTGTAAAACTTTTGCATTCGCTTGAAATTATAAAGCAATGTTTATCTCAACTCAACGACGCGAGTTTTATCGTGTTTAAGTCGGTGCTTTTGCGGAAAAGGATAGCTCATCACAGTGGTATCTAAAGAAACTATTCGAGATGAACGTTTTTTATAAGGAATATGTATATTCAAGAGGCATGAGGCTGTAATTTTAGGAAAACATTCTCAGCAACGTTCCCTTTTTATAAAATTGAAATACTTTATTGTTATTTTTGGTTTTTACTGAATAGAAGTATTTGTATAGAACGTTTATAGACCTATGTGAGATGTTACTTTTAGTGGAGAAATAATTTTCTCGTGGGTCTGATTTCGCGAATCCAGCTGTCGAAATATTTCGCTTGGAAAATTTGCGGATGAATTTCTTTCTTCTTCTTATTAACAAAATTCGACCTTACGAACTGAATCAAGATATCTAATTGAGAATTTGAAAATGTTCTGGGGAAGATCTATGATTACTAGCCACTTTTTTTGATGTGTAAATACAAAATAATATCTAATTTACTAGATGTATTTTTTTATATTTTAACAAAAAGTATTAATGTAGAGTAACATGTAATGTGCTGTATACGAAAACTCTCAATATTACGAGCTTGTTATATGTATATATATTTTTTGATAAAAGTCAATTTAAATTAGTATAGTTAGATGGATTTCTAAAGATTGTACTTGAAAAAAGAAGAACTGAAATTAAAGAAACTGAAGAAAAAAATAACCTTTACTGGAGAAATCTACGATCCTTCTGTCATAGCTTTCCATTGAAAAGAGTAGGTTATCCTTTGTTCTCTTTTCTCTATTATTTGTTCTATTTTGTTTGTTATGTTCGACTTTGTAATAATGGCCTCATTTTGTAATACCTGTTCCACTTTGTAGTAAACTTTCCCCATCTTAGTGATTCAGAGCTGCCCCACTCTCTCTATTAACCTTTGCCAAATTTTGCTAACCTCGTTTACAATTTATATCACGTCTAGAATATTCCAGGGCGCAGGGTGGGTTGGATTTAAGTACTTTCGACATCTTAGTTTTTTGTGTGCTTTTTACATAATTACAAAGTAGAGCAAAATTATTAAAAGTGCGACAGCCTTATTATTAATAAAGTGGACAAAAATTATTGCCAAATCGAGCAGTACAGTATTACAAAGTAAGCCAAAATTATTGGGCTTTTCCAGAAAAATTTTTTTTGAGGATATCGGACGTTCGGGGGGTCTCAATGTTACAAATTTTGGACGTCCAGGGGGTGATGCTTTGCTGAAAAACGGATTTCCAGGGGGTATCACCTGTAAAAATTGATAAAAAAATGGATGTCCAATGCGAAAATAGGACAAATCCAGGGGGTTGAGTTACTATTTTTGGACATCCAGGGGGTCATGATACTTTTCGTGGAAGTCCATATCTTCAACATAGGCTCAACAGATTTTTTCTGGAAAAGCCCATTACAAATGGAGGCAATTATTATGGTACGCAGGTATGACAAAGACAGAGATAAAAAACATTAGACGTTTGTGCAATAACATACCATTTTAAGGAGGTTTTTCGGAAGAGATAATCTTGTCGAAGTAATTTTAATCAACACGACTATCTCCTTGAATCATTTGAAAATCTTTTAAGCTCTTGTTTCATCAATGACAAATATGTCTACTATAAAATGTCAAGACCGAAAATCTGTTCAACTTATGACGTCGTCAAACTAACAAAAAACTTAGCCTGCTAAATTTCACCATGGAGTTGAAGTTTCCGGCAATCCAATTTCTTAAGGTTGATTATATGGAGAAACAAAGCATAATTGTAAAGCAATGGCTCAGCGGTTAAGGTATCGGACTCGTTATCCGATGGTTGTGAGTTCGAACCGGCTACTGGGACGTCTGTGGTGAATTGACCACTCAGTGTTAACTTAATCATGAAGTCGTTAGTGTGATAAAAGGGTTATTAGATGATTCCAAACCGAAGCGTGTGCGTCCGAGGGGCAGAAGACCCAATCTTAACGGATTTTCCCGACTAAACTCCTCTCATTTACGAGAAACACACAACAAATACAACTTTTAATTCATGGATTTTTCAACGTAGTGTAAAGTGTGTAATAAGCGTTACAATTTCAATCTGCTATAAGAATATAGATATTACAGCATTTGCCAAGAGAAAGTGTTTGCCGAAAACAGGAAGGAACTTTAACTATTGGACCTGCCCCCACTTCGGATGAAAACCTTGTCTCTTCCCTGTGCCAAATTGGGAGTGAACCCGTAGAACTATTTTGGAATATTGTGCTGCGAAAAGGGATCAGACTTTCAAAGAACATGTGTGCAGCCAGGGATATGCTGGTGCCGCTGAATGCAAGCATGTCTGTCTGATGAAACATCACAATGCTCCAAAGCAAAGCACGATATCAAATGTTTTTATTGAAAGACCGTATCATCGGGATTTTTTTCCTACTCTATAACAAAAGCTTTTTAATCGGATTCTGTTGATTCTTTTGACAAGACTTATTTTTTATTGGTTGGTTGTTTTTAAAAGAATGTTTTTAGGGCATTGTCGAAATGCCTCGATTAATTTTTTCCTTCGAAGATTATTCAAATACCAGACAAATCTTATCTTCATCAAAATACGTCCAAATATCAAATTAAGGTGAAGTATTTTATTCCAAGTGGGCGTATACATGGTGGTTTAAATACGGAATTCTGTGATGCTCCTATTTTGATTATGGTTCAATTTGACTGAATTTTTATTTATGTTGTGACAGTTGCTTTTAGAATGCCCCTGGCTCTCTCCTTTTCCCTCTACTTAGACCAGTTCTGTAAAAATAGGGAAAGAGTCAGAGACAGGTTCCTTGTGTGGAATTGATTTTTCATTAGACAACAATGGCGCAATTTCAAATTTTAGAAAACAAAATTTCGAATGAAAACTAACTGAATCATAGTCTTAATAACGCATTCATGCAACAACAAAAACATTACAGCGGATAGAAGAAGGAACAGCAGAAAATTCTACTACTCAGTCATGTTGATCGTCAATGTAGACTTCACTCTATGACATACATACATTCAGAGAATCTTAATTCAAAGGATACGATGATAACAGTTAATTATTTTTTATCGAAATCTACAGCTGCAAATAATTTTTTTACTTTCCTGATGAGTTAATCTTCTCAAAGTTGTCATTTCCAAATTAGTTGCTTTAACTGATGAGATAGTTAATACAACAGATGGCTTAATGATAAGATTAAATTAAACTTTTCATTTCATGAACAACTAACCAGTCACTTCTAAACATCTTTGTAATGTCAGACCAGGCATATAATGCGGGTTTTGCTACTTTGAAAGGGATAAAAGTTTTTTTTTTTTTTTTTTGAGTTCATATGTACCTATGCATCATGAACCAAGACGGTTTTTGGGCTGAACAGGTGGCGAAGACCCTCGAGAAGGCCCTTAGAGGTTCAAAAGATTTTCAATGGTCCCCCCTTTGAATATGAAATTTTGAAGGCTTAAATTCTAAAACTGGTTCAGTCTACAACTACGGGTCTACTTACTGGTCTACTTACGGGTCCTTCTCGTTTTCAAGACTTGTAATTCTTCAATGAAATAATCTTCAACGTCATCATCCTGAAACCACTCTCTCTGATACTAACCCTCAGCAAATTAAAGCAATAACAACTAAATATTACATGGAATAGTTACCACGACTAGGTCATATCTTTAAACACTGTTTAATTTATTATGCATTTTTTTAAACCAGACTTCAATTTTAAGTTACCTAACTTGTAATACCTATCACTTTATCTTTAAGTGGCCTTCCCCTCGTTTTAGCTACTGTTATCGGGAGGGTCTCCTTCCACCTAACTTATCTATGGCTTAATTGTAAATTGTGTCCTTTTCAAGTAAATAGATTTTACTTACCTAATAACTTACTTCTAATCTTTTAACCATTTAAGTGCCGATGACCGTTTTTGCAGGAAAAACCCTATGCGGTGGAGTGTTTTTCGCAATATTTTAACATACCGGCACCTAAAGGGTTAAAGAAATAAAAGATTTTGGTGACCAAACGTTTTTGTCGGACAATATTTTCGTCACCTCCCAAAAATTTCATCCACAAAAAGTATTTTCAGCAAACGGTTAACAAATCTGCAAACATTTATTCCGCAAATTTCATAGGCCTGCACTATGAAGTGTATATCTTATATTTCAAGGCAACGGTCCCGTAATTACGGCATGGGCCGCGGAGCTAGGCTAATAATTTTTTTCAGTTATTGTCTTTTCCAATTAATGATGATAAAAACAATGATTTTTCCGCGTTTAAATTGCGTTTTTCTTTGAGTTTGACTTCCAGCCCCCGTAACATAAAATTTCTTCCGCAGCCCCTGAATTGCATGGCTGATACATGTTGTAGGCTCTCACATTGCAACCGATCGATTGATTGATCGCAACCACCATTACCCTTGGCGTAACAACCGTTGCTTTCGATATTTGCATTGACGCGAAAATCAATACTTAGAACAGCCTCGTGTTGGATTTGTACCCTCAACATCTATCACCCATGCTGTACGAGGTCAGCGCCTTGCCAACTAAGCTGTCCACTCTAGTTTACATTTCACTCTTGGAATTTTCTGTAGGAGATTAATGAAGTGTTTACAATTTCGAAAACAAATTTCACAATGTATGTATAATTAAACATAGTCATCCGCAAAAATTTCTTCTGCAATTAAGCAATTTTTCAGGACGTTATCCCTAAAAATAAAGTCCATGAATATTTCTTTAATTAGTTTTAAATCGTCATTTCTTTCATACTTAGTTAGGTTCTGCTGCATTCAGTTGATCGACACTAAAAGCTGTTTGAAAATGTCAAGTTAAGGTCGAGGTAACAGGACTAAAATTAGCCTCACAAACAATTTGTCTTTTTAATATAGGGCCATTCAATAATCAAGTCACGCTGAGAGGGAGGGTGGTTCTTCCTATTTTTCGTGATGCAGCGTGACGAAAAAGGGGGGAGGAGGTGGTACTTTGTTCCAGACCGTGACGTCACGGTAAAAAATTTTTTTCGTAACATATTTTTGTTTGTAATATCAAAATAAAAACGTTGTTTTCCGTTTTATAACACGCAATCATTTGTTAGTAGTTGATTATTTAGTTAGAACCTATGAAAGAAAACTGACA
>JAUBWS010067955.1:0-14331 GCA_032270445.1 Darlingtonia californica
GAAGTAAATCAGGGTAATATATGTATAACGTACAAGA
This sequence comes from Darlingtonia californica, assembly GCA_032270445.1. Classification (NCBI taxonomy): domain Eukaryota; kingdom Viridiplantae; phylum Streptophyta; class Magnoliopsida; order Ericales; family Sarraceniaceae; genus Darlingtonia; species Darlingtonia californica. The sequence goes on from JAUBWS010067955.1 coordinate 38, forward strand.
AAGCCATTTTTATGCAAACCTGACAAATTGTTATTAATTATGATGGGACATACAAGTAATGCTGTCGAATGCAGTACTATTAACAGATAGAACAAAAAGTCTAAAAAAATCAGAACAAACATAACAAAATATAACTTTTGGTTAGGCAGTTTGAAAAAAGTTTCAAAATGAAGCAACAAAAACATCAAGCCGTAAGAATTATCGTACTATCAACTAGGCACTTTTAACACATGATAATCAGTTAAGAATAAATTGGTCAAATATGTTAAAAATATTGCGATCTTCAAGGTCAGCTTCAGGATTTTCAGTGTTTTCATTATTTTCTACTTCAACTAGCTCTTCCTCATCAATGTCCGTTTGTGGTTCGTCTTCTTCTTCGTGTCTCTCCTCCGGTACGATAGCGTTTACGACATGTTGCTCTGATGCGTCAAGTAAACTTGGAGGTGGAACAACATAATTAGGTAACCCTTCTGGTTTAATCAATGTATCATCAGATCCATCAGCTGTAATCAAACATCCTGTGTTGATCCAGCATTTCTTTCTCAAACGATCGTATTTTGGTTGTGAAAGTTTTTCCCAAGCGTTACCTGCCCAGTGAGAGATTAAAATACGACGCTCTTTGGCTGAAAAGGGTTTGGTGTTGCAAAACCAACGATCCGCGTTTTCTTCTTGGTCTAGCCAGTCTCGGTGCTCGATTGCGACAAGGGCTTTTAAAACCTGGGCATATCCTGCATCCACTGGCTGCCACAAATCGGTCGCGTTGGGAAGCCCGAACCAGATCACACCGGATAGATCATTCACCACCGTCTTGAACTCATCCTTTGTATGTGCTTCCAAATTATGCAAAAGCAGCACATGTCTTGATAAGTTTTCCTGCTTCACAAAATTAGAGAGTGTTCGTTCACCCCATTCACAGCATACTTTCGTGTCCATCCAGGCATTCGGCTGAAAGTAAACATCAACTCCACTGTGCCACGCCAGTTTTTCATCTTGAGAGATGCGCTTCCCCTTTCCTCTGAAAATAATGGCTAGGCAGGGTTGATTTCCCTCCGGACGAAAAGCAACTTGCAAGGTACATTGCCTTTTGTCAAGACCACTGCCAGGTTGAGCGATCCATGTATTATGGTTTTTCGACCCTGGCTCGACGTATTCGTATGTTCTCTTTACATCTATTACAAACGGTAATGGACTCTGATCAACATTCAATCGCTCAGCTGGCTTGAATCTTCCCCACTTTTCATCGTATGTTTCGTCTTTTCCGAAACGAATGCATCTCTCCCTGAGTGTCGCATGCCATTTTTTCAGATCCGCCTCCTTGTGTGCTTTTGAAATTCTTTTATTTCTTTGTCTTTGACGCATCTTAATTCTGTATTCAGCTAAGAAGCGAATAATAACGTGCGACTTGATTTGTACTCCATCATCACCTATCATTTCCTTATGTATGTTACGAGCTCGGGACCATAACCAGTGAAAGTTGACTCGATGTCCTTTGGATCTGGCATCCTTGAACTTTATCCATAAAAGTTTGTATAGTTCTAAATATTTCTTGGGTTTCTTTCCCTTTCGGAGAAGCCTTCGGTGTTTTGACGCAGCATCATTCATTATGTTTTGCCTGTTCTTGACCCATCGGCTAACTTGAGACTGGTTTATGCGATAGTGTTCTGCAACTTGATCTTGAGCACAACCTTCATCTACCATGGTTATAACTTCTGCTTTGAAGACTGCCGTGAAAGCTTTTCTCTTTTTTCCTGCATGTTTTTTTGCTGCCTCGTATTTCAAGATGTTTCCCTCAACCTTTTTGACAATAGAATCCAAAACAAGTCCAACATCTTGCTGGATATTTGTTTCTTTGGTGTGCTCAAAGGAAATCAAACGAGGAGAAGACTGATTTTTTTCCAGTCCCGTGCTGTGAACACATTTCAAATGCACTGAAAGTCCCTGAGTGTTTTTAAATCTCTTTGGACATTCTGGGCATGTCAAATTCCCTTCTTCCACATTTACATACTTCGGAATGTCTATCGTAACTTCTTCTCCACGATGTACTCTCTTTTTGGTGAAACCAAACGATGCAAGTGTTCGTTGTTTCATTTTTTTTTATTATCACTGTAAAAAAATATTGCAATGCTGCGTAAAAAAAATTAAGGACTATACGCACTGTTTTGTTGTCACAAAAAAATCCATTACAGAAAACAACACAGGAAAAGATTTGACATCAAAACATTCGAAAATTGCAAAATGAAACCCCTCCATTGAAAAAGCAAAGTCACGTTTTTGGCCATCAATCAATCCCCGCCTGAAGACATTGCATTGCTTAAACAAGCCACATGCATAAAATAAGGCTGAAACTCAATATTTATGCTTATTTGGCATGGACATTATAAGCATATTATAAGCATGGATTAAGGCTCAATTCTTAAAATGTTTAAGCATAACTGAGGCTGAGCCAAAGTTACCTGCTGATGCTTATAAAAAAAAAAAGGTGTAGTAAGGTCAAATCGTGCAAAAATTGTGCTTTTAAAGATAGAAGCATAAAACTTAGTATAGAAGTTATTTATAACAATAGAAACATTTGAGACTGAGAGCCATCTTCAATTTTCAAACTTTGGATATTTTACGGACCAGACAAGGTTTCCATAGCAACACATTTTTTTTTCAAAACCATACTTTATTATACATCGTTGGAAAGCTTACAAAAAATGGAACAGAAAATACTGAAAGACTTGGAGCTAAAAATTCTTCAGTCAGGAGATATTGCGCTTCAAAGTTTTTAAAAACCAGGGGGTTCGCATTGTGAAAATATTACAGAATTTTGCAAATAAAGGCTTTAGTTTCCAATAACTTGCTTTTGACACTACTCTATAACACCAACGTATTTCATGACTGCAAGTTGTCTGTTCTGTTTGCCGACAATCTACCTAAAAATCGTTTCAAGAAAATTTAATATATATTTTTTACCCCCTGAAAAAATTCATTTTTCTTTTCTGCCCTAAAACAACGTAGTTAATCTTAACATAAGCATATAGGCTTAGACAAAATATATAATGTAATACTTAAATACTCAAAGCAAGTCAACAAAAAGCAAGAAAAGCTATATATCTAAGTTATATAGGGTTCACAGTCACCGCCACATTTACAAAGCTCCGTACATTTAAGTGACCACTTGCGGCATTTACATCTGCCTCTGCAACCTTTATCCCGGTTACAACCACACCTGATAAGCTCCTTGCAAATGTTGGAAGCTTCTGGGATCGTCATCCATTCTACACATCAGTAAACATCCTCTTTGAGTTTCCAGCCCCATTCATTTGGATCAGGTAGCATTTGTGTTTTACAAAGGGATTGTCCCCAGCAATAGGCACCTTGACAAATTGCGCGCTTTGTATGTTGAAACAATGCGTCAGCTGACGGAGGAATCCCCTCCAGTGATCGACCTTTTCATGAAAAAAGTATTTTCCGTAACTCATTTACAGAATTTGTTGTATTTGTGCGATCGTATAACAAAACAACAAAACGTTCAAGTGTTGGGAAACAGTTTGCTGCAATATCCAATGAAGGTGAATCGCTAAGACTATGAAGTGAAGCTGTCAGTTCATCAAATTGGTTCCACGTATTCCATGCGCCTTTTTTACCTCTTCCTCCAAAGAACGACACCTGGTCGCAGCCTGTAAATGCGTGAAAAAGAGGCATGCATGAGCATTTGATCTCACCAAGTGATTCTACAAGTGAATGGATTGGTATTACGCGGAAGTTCTTCCCTGTTCCAAATGATATTCACAACTCATTCAGTTCCATCTTTAAAAACACACCAAGTGCAATGATTACTACATCAGTGTCTACTGTTCGAATTGAAACTTTACGAAGTCCAGTGTTTGAAGCATCTTTGGCATGAAGGAACATACGTGTGTCAGCTTCCTCGTGGTTTGACGGAGATACAAATGACAAATCATGACTTCTGTTAGTTAAAGCAGTTGATTCAAGAGTAGACACAATGGTTTTGTTGGTTGTAATCGATACAACAGATCGGGAGAGGAAACAGAACAGTTCTTTCTTATTCTCGTCTATACGAAGAAATGATTGCCAGTTCCCTGGTATTCGCGAATCTGGGAGAACTCTTCTTCTAATACCTTTACCTAAATCAAATAAAACAGAAATTAATAATATTTATGAAATTTTTCTAATCACACAAGTGAATTTTCTACTTCAATTTCTGAAAGGTTAATAAAGAAAAGAGTTACCTCTTTTTGATCGAGCAGATAATTTCAAAGAATTCTGAATGTACACATCCCAGACAACATCAACACGAGAAGATTGAGCCAACTGTCGTTGAATGAATGGAATGAAGATTTCATTTGCATACTCTTGAAATGTAATAACTCCATTTGGTTTCAGCATGTTGACAATTGCAGCACCATCGAGGATTATACAATCAACTGTTACAGTGTCACTTATTGAAGGAACTAGTCCCTCTAGACATTGAAGAAGATCTGACTTTGTACCTTAACGCAACTCTCCATTCTTGGATAGCGCAGGTGGGAGGGAACTATTTTCATGCTTGAAAAATTCATCTAAATCACCATCTCGAACTTGACATGCTATGTACAGTTGGGAAAATAGCTGACAGCTTTTCTTAAGTGTTGTGACTTCGTTACTTTTGGAGACGCTTTTAGTAACCGGAGTCTTGAAAATTGTGATCTTGTTTGCTGAAATAGTGTCGAAAATGCTTTTCTGCTTGGTTTTCAAACGATCTTCAACAAACTTCTGGTACTGCCTTTTAACAAGCATTTCAACATTATTTAGTGCCTCAATGGCTTTTGCATCTGCTATATTTTTTGTATCCAGTGCAATCAGATCAGGAGATTCTTCCATAAAGGGGTTTCCAGCTTCGTTAAAGACATTGAACAAACCTAAAACGTGTTTTGAAAACCTTTGTTGTACACTTTTGGTTTGTTCGTGATGTTTTCTGTCACTGTTGCCTGATATCTCTAGATTGAAAGGTAAGGCTTGCTCGAACTCAAAGACACAGCGTGCAATCTCAGGTCCAGACACCATCCATCTCAGCAGCTGATCAGAATCTTCTGTCAAACCAATAGCACCTGAATAAAACGAAAAAGTGGATGCTCATTTTCTCTCTTTTTTCTCCAAGATTCAAACGATTCTGGCACCTGTACGTCAATACTGTAACTCTCGTAAGCTTTCGTCAATAGCAAATGTAGAACAGCAGCTGTTATTTGATGGGCATGTCTTGTTCTTGAGACGTGTGAAGCGTATAAGAAGGATTCTGCTACTCCTGATGAGGCAATATCAGCAACGACCAGTAAACTACACCAACCCGAATCTTCTAACCAATCACCTAAAACGACATTCGAGTACTGAATTTAGAATATGGACACGAAGCTAAATCTCATACAATAAAAGTGCTATGTTTTGCAATGCTACAAAATGAGGTACGACAAAATGATTAATGTGGGACCTTTACCTAATGTTTTTAGAGCTGTCATTTCAATATGAAGTGCTCCCATCATGACCACAAATTTTGATTCTCCATAATCATCCTTCCAGTTCCACTGGACTTGCTTCGCAATAGCGTATAGAGGTTGGTCCAAGGCTATTACGGGCGTTTGATTTCCATTAACGTGGTAAACAGCTTGTTTCACAACATCCATCCCGTGTTTTATCATTGCAACGGATTTAGAGTCTTCCCGGAACAACGGAAGTAAGACGGAAATGTCTGCCTCTGGTTCATCTTTTTGTTTACTAGCATAGAAAGCTGACCATGAAATGTTTTTTGAGCGTTCGTTTTCACTTAGTAGTAGCTGCTTTTCGACATGGTTCAACCACCTGTGAAAATGAAAACATGCACTCTTTATCTTTTGTTAGAACAATTCTATAAGGATGAAGACGCTGAGATTTACCGAAAAATGAGAACAAAGTAAGAAAAATTGCAAGCTTGAGATCGTTTTAATTTTTTATTGCCAAAAGCAAATATCAAAAGTAAATAAATAAACGACAATGCCTTGAATGTTAAACTTTTATAAAAAGAGTGCACCAGCTTTATATTTTGTAGTCAATAGAGAATTCAATTCAATAATCACTCGTACATATTGTAACTTACTTGTTTTTCTCTGAAATATAGTCTTCTGCAGATAGCTCTTTCAAACTAATGTTGGAATAATCTGAATGATCTGGTTTGCTTTTATAGCTAGTTATTGGTGTAACTTCAGCAAAGGCAATCGGTAGTTGTGCTAATCTTTTTGATAAGTGTACTGTTCTATTTCTTTCACGTGTGATCCCAGGTTCTTTTTTAGAAATATGCTGAAATAACGAAATACCCGTTCCATGAAACAATCCTTCAGCAGTGGTTGAACTTGGATTATGGTCGATATTATCAAGTGCGGCGGTAGTGAAAACTTCTCTTTTTAAAGATAGGGGGCAAAAAACTCTTTCTTGGTCATATTGAGAGAGAACATCATTTCCAGGCATATTAGAAAGTTCAAGGACTCTAGTGTAAGGGATTGAAATTCCAAGGTTGTACAGCTTGTCTACAAGACCTTTCTTCCTAGTTTTTGCATGTACCAGCGTCCCAATATAAATGGATAGTGGGGATTCCTTTGCCTTGCTATAGAACGCCGATGACACATCTTTTCGTGTGCGCTTTACGGCATTCTGCACAATTAGTTGAGAGATTGTCATACTGCATCGTTGGAGGTGCATATGATTTTCATTTATACTTGTCCCTTGTAATACCATATCAACAAATGAAGTTAATAATCTAGGCAAAAACGCTTGCTGGCAATCTTTCGTAAAATTGCCATTGAATGATGGATACTCTTTGGCGAAAAGTTCTTTTCTGATTATATTTGCTGCTTTCGCTATGATTAGTGCGTCATCATCAAATGTATTCTCGTAGACTGTTTTGAGAACAGATCCTACATCATTATCGAAAACTAAAAATAGGTTTTTTCCTTCTTTAAACTCCTGTAGATTCTCAAACTGAGATAACAACCTGTCCTTCAGCTTTGTTGTGTGTACTCTTTCAGGTGTATGACCTCCAAGCTCTGCAATTCTGTCCTTATACAAATTGGCTAAATCTGTCATTTTAAAAACTGCGCTGCTATCACTTTCAGCCGTTTGTTCCATATAGGACCTTCTTTGTCAGCAACTACATTTTGCGTTCTCTTTTGCCGAGCTTTTGAATATAAAGATGACAGACAATTCAAATGATACATGGCATCCTGAGCTATCATATCACCATTGCTAAGTTTTGCAAGCAGTTCACTATCATTTGTCACCCTTGCACACAATCGCACGTTCTTGTCTATTTGTAGCGTCGCTACTTTATTCAGTTTACCTGTGCTTTTTCCACAGAAAAAAACACATTTCCTCAGGGTCTTTTTCCATTGTACTTGCCTCTCGTCTTTTGTTGGTTTGAGTTGCAGAATTTGAAGTAGTAGGTATGTTTTGATCTCCTATATTGTCTTCTTCGATATCCATGGACAGCTTTGATCTCTTTTCAGCTCTTTCAAGTTTTAAATCACCTATTTTAAACTGGCAGTTTTTGTGATATTTTCCTTTATTTTTAAGTACAGTTTCGATATTACACAAATCATCAGGTATGGGTGTCTTAAATGGTAGACTGTCAATCTCCTTGAAACGTCGTATGTTTTTGATGATATTTTCGTACGATTTTATTTGGTCGTGACCTTTTCTATCAAGAGCTGCTGGACAGAGAAGTTTTTCTTTACTCATGGACTGACATAGTATACAAAGGTCCCAGTTGAAGTTTGGATTGTCGGAAGATAATCTGTCTTCTGAGAGTCTTCTTTTTGACATTTTGTTATTTATTTTTGTTTTACATACTATTAAAAAAAGAAAGTAATAAAATCTCTGTGGCATACATATCCCAGAAAAGCTAATCAAAATTTGTAACACCATGCCTACGCAAATTTGTTTCCTTAATATTAAAATTTAGGCAAATATTTGTATAAACAGTAAAAGTCAGTAATGCTAAACTTGATATAACCACCTAGAAAAATATGTAAAATGAAGACAGTATAATCTAGGTGAGAAATATTTGCTAACAAGACGCGTAGAACCTCAGTTAGATACAAAAATATGTTTTTCTAACCATTCGATGCAATATGTTGCACAATATAGCAATGGAATGGCTTCAAAATGATAAACTAAAAAAGGTCAGGGGGTTAAATAAGGTGCATTTATCTACTGAAAATAAATATTCCAATAACCTAACGATACAAAAATCATTTCCTATGCAATGATTAAATAGAGTCTTTTGAAATACGTAAAAATTAAAAAAAGATTTTCAAAAACAGCTTATAAAAATTAAAAATCAAAGAAATTATAGTAAGCATAACCCCCTGAATTCCGATAACTTAAATATGAAATAGCTCCTGACTGAAGCAATTTTAGCCCCAGGTCTTTTAGTAATTTTTGTTCAACTTTTTGTAAGCTTTCCAACCGTATATAATGAAGCATGTTTTGCAAAAAAAATAAAAAATTTGTTGCTATGGACACTTTATCCGGTCCTGAAAATATCCAAAATGAAAAATTGAAGATGGCTCCCAGTCTCAAAATTTTTCAATTGTTATGAAGAACATCGGAACCAAGTTTTATGCTTCTATCTTTAAAAGCACAATTTACCTCCTTTTTTGCACGATTTGACTTCACTAGAAGACTCTCATCAACAAAAAGGTGCAACCATCAAATCATCTTCGAGCGACGCAACGGAAACTAAGAATACAGGGTGTCTGGAAAAAAACGGAACGCTAAAAGGTTTTTAAAAACATTGACTTAATGTATGCAAAGTGATTATGCATCGCAATATAAAATCATAGCGCATTTTACTGTTCAAATGAAAAATACGACAAAGTCCTCTGGGAATTTGAGTACGCGTCTTTCTCTTGTTTGTAGGTTATCTCGTTTAATTTTCTTGCAATTCTTTTTACAAAAAATTTCTTATTCTTAACTTTACTTTCCTTTATAAAGCAATTTATGTTTTTTTGATAAAAGAAATGCGTAAAAAATAAATTAAGTCAACACTTCTGTTTTCCCAAATGAATACTTGTTTCGTTTTTCTGTAACAAATGTATCACATAACAAAATGTAATTTATGCAACAACACACTACAATAGACAAACAAACAAACCAATCAAATTGAATCTCACGTTTAATTTATGCGGCAATTAATAATCATTTTGTATAAATTAAATCAATGTTTCATTACATTTCTACTTATTTTTTATTTTTTTGAGAAGGAACCCAAGCTCTAACCCGTACTAAAAACGAGTGAACAGTATTTGGCTAAAAGGTGTGACGGGATCGTGCCTCGAATAGCGCGCTTCGCACGCTATTCGAACCACTTAGCGCTGTGCGAGTGTTTTTAGTATCATTTGAAAGAAAAACAGAAAATTGAGAAAAAAAATAAAAAATAAAAAAGGGATAGAAATAGTATGTCCAGACCAGGGTTCGAAACTTCCGGAACCTTTACCCTCTGATTCCAAGCCGTAGTCGCTACCACTGGTCCATCGCCGCTGCTGAGAACCTGTAAATTTTTAATATTTATCACGTGGGCTGTTATATTTACAATATATAGTGTATATACACGTCAATTCCGGATCATACGGTACGACGCCTCTGGTGTCCTCATATTATACGGTACTGACTCATAGGTGTACAATTTAGTCAGTACCGTTAACACTATCCTAGAAGGACTCTTTTTGCCCGCGGTCATCACTGTTAATTCTACATGGCTCTCAAGTTGTCTAATGACTGGTATGGCGCGATATTGTGGACAAAATTACTATCTTTAAAATTTCAATACTAAGTTTACTATTTCAATACTAAGTTTACTATTTCAATACTATTTTTACAATTTCAATACTAAGTCTACTATTTCAATACCATCTTTACAATTTCAATACTATCTTTTGTAATTTTGATACTATGGTTGCAATTTCAATACTATCTTTTCGATTTTGAAACTTGTTTCTAAAGCTTCATTGATAAAATATCTTTCTACCTACTTCATACATTTCCCACGAAGTGCTTTAAAGCCCTATGTACACCACAAATTTCAATAAAAAAGCGGAAACCATTACAATCTAGTAATTTAGTGAGTATATTGCTCCACAAATAGCCTAACTTTCGAGCTTCCATGTTGCGCAGCTCTCTCCTTAGAAAAATGTTTTAGCGTCCAATTGGAAAAATATAGCTTATTAGTCTCCGCTCCACATACTGTGTACCGTTGGCCCAAGTAAGACAGCTCAAAACACTTTGTGTAAGATACCCTACTCGTATTAATTTTCGTGCAGCGAGGAAAAACTTTATTGAGCGCGTATTAATTTTTGCTTATTGGCCATTTTTCCATTTTTCGCGCGTATTAATTTTTGCGCATTTTCAATTTTCTCAAGATTAGGAAAAGAGAAAATTGAATCATTTAAAACAGAAAACTCTTTTTTTCTCTTTTTTTGTTGTTCTACCAAACTAGCAAAATGAGCAAAACAAGTGATAACAATTCATTTGGAACCCCTTACTTATTTGCGCGTGAAAATTAGTACGCGTGAAAATTTGTGCGAATAAGGTACACGTATTTAGCCGTCGTGCTGAGGCTAGTGCCAGATTGTTTTCAACGTAACCTCAGTGCATACCCCAAAATACTGTGCATTTTTACAAATTCACGTTTTTGTTTTTTTGAAACCACAACCTCCAATAGTAGAAAAGCGTCTCAAATCAGATCGTACAAAGGATTTAAATATTTTGATAAGACTTTTCTTCACACGTTTTTACAAGCTTTTCTACCGAAAACTCGTTTAATCATGGTCTACCGCCGCAAGATAAACTCCTGTATAGCTACTTCTTGCTTGTTTTTACTATCATACAGATTACATGTCCTTTTGTTTCTGTAATAATAATTTCGTTTCAATTATAAATACATCGAGTATTCAATTCAAACAAATGAGTATGAAAAGCGGGGTGGGATCCGTATATGAGTTTAGATACTAGTCTCTTCTAAACTACCTACCCACACTCTAAAAGAATTGCCCAGTAATATAGGCTAAATTGGGGCGGGAGGGTGTTGATGTCCTTACGGTGAGTGGATTTGTTCCAAGTTCAGACTACTAAAGTGTTCCGTAGGAAAATCCATAAAATATGTTTAGAAAAACGAGTCATCTAGAACTATCCGTCTTGATTATTCAAGGGAGACTCAGATATTCGTTACTTTGCAGGTATGACACTTTCAAAAGTTTATAGAAATCCATTTTACCGGTGGTTAAACTAAATTCTGTTCCATGATTAAATGTATTTAAGTAGTAAATAGATAGAGATCTTATATGAAACTGAATATGTATCACTTTCGACACATATAACAATGGCAGCTGACTTTCATTGATTCTAAAGTAAAGAAATGAAAACAGCATTTACATTTTATGAAATGAAAACAGTATCGCTGTACTGATTCAATGAGAAGGTTACAAAAACTATTTGAATAAACACAAAAGAATGCACATTAATAAATATAAAGGTGATTAAAACTAAAATAAGACAACGGTTTTTATTTTGTGTCATTTAATTTAAAAGGATTGCATTTATGAATTAGTAGCTATGATTAAGTTCCGGGTGCGCCAGAAAAAAGTATCCTCTCTTTGGAGAGATAATACTTAGTTGGGAGAAGTTTTTTGGACGTGATCATTTTTTAATGTAAGAGTAGAATGGTAAACTTAAATTTTGGTGTATATTACTCGACCATAGCATTGTTGGGCAGTTATAAGGAAAAACAGTTGTTTTTTTTATTTTCAAAAAACAACATTTTTAGAAAAAAACAGGGTATCAAAATGTCTTTCATGGAAATCATTGTGTCTTTATTTCAAAATGAGGACGAGTACAGGAATACGAAAGTAATAAAGAAAACAATTGATTTAATTGTTAGAAACGTTATTATTCATTCGGAAAACAATTTCCATTAGCATTATTACATTTATTCGCCCTAGAAATCATTGCTCTAAAAGCTCTAACAATCATATTTGGTGGAATTTCATTAAATGCAGTTATTATAGCTGCACGAAGCTCTCTTAAATTTTTCGGTTGCTCGTTCGGTGGCTTTGTCCATATCTTTTGCTTCAAATAGCCCCATAGGAAGAAATCGCACACTGTCAAGTCTGGTGAACGTCGTGGCCAAGATAAATCTCCACGCTTGCTAATCACCTTGTCGGGAAATCTGCCACGAAGCTATTGAATGGAACCGTTGCTGGTATGAGCAGTGACACCATCTTGCTGCCACCACATTTCCAATGTCATTTTCAATTCAATTTAGTTATCACAGAAATTTATATCTGACAAGCTGGTAAGCCTATAGCTATTTATTATTTATTTATATCTTAAATTTTCTCAATGTTTTTCTCAATTCAAGTGAAGTTTTTCAGTCTTCAGTTGGTCGAATTTTTCATAATTTTTCATAAATTTTCATTTGTTTATGTAGACTTTGTATTTCATTTCTAGTTTGAACACACTCACTCAATTCAATCAATCAATTCAATTGTTACAAACCTTGCCTCATATTCCAATCAAACCATTTTGCGCGGCATATATATTGACATATATACAGACTGGAAAACTTTCTCTAAAAAAATTGTGGAAACAACACTTTAAAGTGAAAATAACCCAGCCGGGTTAATCATACAAATACATAGAAATTACAATGTGTGTAAAATCTCATTCATCTCAAATTGAATATAGTGCCTGATTAGTTTAATACGGTATGTACTATTACGACAGAAAATTAGTGAAATATTTTTCAAAAAATGGACCAACTTGTACAAGCCTATACCTTGCATTACAGAGGCCTGGAAATGAACTTGGATACTCCATTTGAATATATTGAAGCCTATGTAATGCTCTTTGCAAATGTACAAAATAAAACTTGAAGTTATAACATCAGAAAGAGTTGTTAACCGCACACACAGACGACAATTCATAAAAATACAGCAAAATTTGTTAAAACAGGCCATGTCATATGCAACAGAAACATAACTATATGTCAAACTTGATGCAGACCTGGAATTCCACAACCATACATCCATCTTCCTTGCAGTGTTTGGAGTGAAATATACATAGTAACAATAGTTGCCTGCATTGTGCACATGTTGCAAATTTACGGCATATTTTTGTACGACTTGCAACTCTTTTAATCTTTGTGCATAATTCTATTCGGCAGTATAGGACATCACAATGTAATGCATGCACCAATGCAAGTTCCAAAGTTTTGATGCTTTCGAAAATTTCAATACTTTCTTTATTACTAAGTATGTTCATGTTGCTCATATTGCTAAAAATATTAATAAAAGAAACTTACTGATTTAATCAAATTAATTGAAAATCCATAATTTATATGATTGTTGACAGTATATTACACTATGCAAATGGAAGTGTGTACCACAACTAGGGTAGACTAATGGATTGATTAGGCTAATTCCACATAAAATCATCCAATTATTTGCTAATATCATCCTTAGTATATAAGATTTCTTTAATTTTTCTTCAAGAGATAATACGTTACGTGGATACATTTTCGTGCGGATTTAATTTCGCGAACGCTTAAATTAATTTTGTTGTGTGGATTTAATTTTGCGAGCAGGACTGTTATTTGCTTCATTTCCTAAGATTTTTCCTGAAATTTCGCTGTTTGAAATAATTCGCGTGGATTACTTTTCGCAAAACCCCCCAAAAACTCACGAAATCGCGAAATTTTATCCTAGTAAGGAATATGTAAAAGATATAAACTTAAGAATATACAATATTCAAGATATGATATATAACATATAATACAAAGCATAGATATAAATCTGAGAATTCCCTGTACATTGTTCATTTTCCAAATTTACTATTGCCACATGCTTAAAACGAGACGTAAAGAAAGTACACTCCACAAGAAAGTATGTTCTTTGCAATGTCATTAAAGAAAGGTGAAATAGGGTTAAGTATCACAAGTGGTTTTTTGTGAATATCTATTTTTCTGTAAAAGCTATGTGCTTGAAACTTTCTGAGTTTACTCAAATACCTTTAAAAGTATTCATCAAAATGGTAACCCTAGTCATAGTTATGACGTCATCAATTTTACAGTATATTTGACTGTTTCGAGGGCAATTTTGGGCGAGGGCAATTTTGGGCAAAAATCATAAACTTTTGCCAAAAACCGGCAGCCTCTTTCCTTTAGAATTGTTCTAAATTGTGCTTTAATTATATATCGTGTATGACGTAGTCTCTTGAGACATATGTAATTA
>JAUBWS010067966.1:0-21381 GCA_032270445.1 Darlingtonia californica
GGTGTTTTTAGCGATTGGGATCACAGGTTTTTGGATATTATTCTGGAACGTTTTACTGATGATCATTCTACAAACTACACCATACATTGATAAATCTCCCATATTCTTACTACATTACACGTTGTTTACGGTTATAATAGCCACCGCAGTAATGACGATCAATTACAATTACATTACATATATTGGAAATATATTTTATAGTTCGTATCTGCCTGACCCAGTTTTCCCAATTGTATGCATGAACATGTACTTTTGCCTATTTATTGCATTGAGAGTCGCCTTAACAGTCAGACCAAATGAAGCCATCAATGTCAAACTGCCAGTCAAAATAATTACGTTTTTTGCTGTATTCGTAGTTGGATATTTCGCAGGACATAATGTTTATGGTTTTTATATTTTTACTGGATTGTCAATTGTGACGTTTTTAACCCTTGTAGCGAACACGAAGCGACTTCATAATGGTTTACCAACAAAACTCAAGAATTATACGCTGTGGCTTCTCTTTGCAATCTTGACAACCGCTGGTTTTACATTTACCTACACAGTCACTCTGTCCTTTTATTGTGACTTGGAGAAGTTGAGCAATTCCTACTGCATGTTTTTTCTCCTATCCATGCTATGTCCAATCCTCACAATAGCAATTGATCCAAATCTTAGAAAGAGTTTTCTAGAAATATTTTTGCCACCTATCATTGAACCTGTTGCTATAGATGGAAATATTGCGGACCCGTTGCTTCACGATAACAAAATTGATGTGAATCGAGAAAAAAATAGTAATGCTTGTAATAACATGTCCTATGGAGCTACAGAAACTGCTCCTCATGGTCAGAGAGATGTGTATTCGGCGCCCCATGGATTCAGAGAAGATGATGTGTATTCGGCGCCCCATGGATTCAGAGAAGATGATGTGCATTCGGCACCCCATGGATTCAGAGAAGATGATGTGCATTCGGCGCCCCATGGATTCAGAGAAGATGATGTGCATTCGGCGCCCCATGGATTCACAGAGGATGATGTGCTTCGGCACCCCATGGATCAGAGATGATGATATGCATTCGACGCCCCATGGATTTAGAGATGATTTGCATTCGGCGTCTTGTTGATGCAAATGATGAGAAAATATGTATTAAGCACCTTAAGAAGATAGTGGGTATCCGGCGTCCCATGTGTTTAGAGAAGATGATGTGCATTTGGTACCCCATGGATCAAGGGATGATGTGCATTCGGCGCCTTATGGACCTGGAGAAAATATTTATTCGTTGCCTAACGATTCTAGATGATAACAGCTATATGGCTGGCTTCTAATCTCGAAAGTTGACATTATAACTTATTAAAAGAAAAGTATTGATTTAAGCCTTTAACTGAACATATATTTCTAATTTTTTTTACGGACCTGGACCCCTGGGTAGAGAAAAATATAGGAAATCCGCAACCCATACACCAGGGAGCGGTCCCTGGTCCAGAAAGGATTACAGAAGTGTATTTTTTGAGGGAAGGGAGTTTCAAGTTCTTTTAAATTCCCAGACGATGCTAAAGTCTCTATTAGTACCATTTTTAGATGCAAAAAGTTGGGTTAATAACTTCACCTGCACAGTTTTATTTATCGATTGTCTGATTTAGTTATGGGGCATTGTACGTAGATTGTTGTGTTATTTTACCTTGTTATATTGAAAGTTTATATTTTGACTATGTTTATGAATAATTCTAAATGAAAATATTCCTATCTTCTAATATTCTCCAAGTTCTCCAGTTCCCTCTATGCGGAATGGAACTTGATCAAGTCTATTGCAGGGCTTATAAAGTGGTGAAAAAAAGCAAAATGACTTACTTGGTAAAGGAAAAATTCTTGTCAATTGATAGCCATACAACGATGCATCCAACTTTATGAAAGTATTACATACATAAGATTGTGGATATGTTCCTATGTAATGATGAAGCGAACCGTTCCGTCTCAGTGAAATATTGTCCAATAGCCGATCGTTGAGAAACCATGTGATATTTGGAGAAGGGTTGGAGAAAAGTGTTATGTTGAAAGACTGGTTTTCGATAGTAGATGTGATAATTCTTGGAGGCTCTGCATTCGAGAAGGTGGAAAATTTAAAATACACGTGATAACATTCAAATTCTTATCGATTTAACTCTCCCGCAGTGAGTTTAGATCACTGTTTAAATTAGTTTAAATCCCGAGTTGTTTAGTAAAAGTTCCGCTTTTCGCGATCTCACACAAAGGTCAGTTTCAAAAGAATTCACTTAACGGGTTGAAATAAACCGTAGAAGTTTCTTCCCAATAAATTTGTCTTTTAAAATTATTTTGCACTACTTAGCCCTTCGAGCATTTTTTAAGAATTTAGGCTCATGTGCAAAGTTTCAAGTCAGTTACCTGTCAGGTTAGTATTTCACAGACCAGTCTGTAAATTACCAAAAAATGCCCCATTTTGAAAGAAATAATGATCCATTTGACTCGAAACTTTCACAATGACCATATAATGCCAAGATCTACCTCTGGTAAAACTTTCAAGTCGAAATCATTACAAGTTCTCTATAAAATGTGAAAACTGGACTGGCCAAGTCAATCGTTCAAAGTGATGTTTTTGACTTTTTCTATTTTGGTCTGTAAAATACACGCCTAAGATAAGAGGTCACAAAAAACTATGTTACATGTCACAGTTTGCTTATACTAAGAGACCTTTGCTACTAGAAATAAGTCACGTGTTGATGACGTCATTTTATGATGTTAACATTTTGACAAAAAAAGACAAACCATATTTATTGTACATTCGACAAATTTCATTCAAAAATGTTAACTGGTTCAAAAGTTATTCTAAAAAAACCACCAGGGGTCGAAGGTTTAAAGTTTCTTAAATTTTCGGCATACTCATTTTCTTATAAATACAGCCACACCTTTTTGAGATCATTTTTAGCTTTTCCCATCCGGAATGCGATGCCAAGACAGGAATAGTAATTTTGGAACATTTTTCAGTCAAAAATTTAAAAAACTTCTTGAGTTGAGCTTCGAAAACTTTTCCGCAAAGAAAGAAAATCAAATCAAGAAATTTAATAATAAACAGATCTAATAAATACTGAGATGGCTCACTTCCATTTCTTATCATTGATAAGGTTAGCCTTGATTTTTACGTTTATATCAAGCCTGGATGCATATTTTGAAAGTGGAATATTACGTTGTAAATATATCGGCATTGAGCAAGCTACGATGGCCAAGTGGATAAGGAGACAGACTATAAATGCAGGTCCCCGGTTCGAATCCTGCATTGTGGTTTCATTTATTATTTTAGTTAGGTTCAAAAACTTAAAATTTATGACTAAGTCTCAGAAACTTAAAATTTGTGACTAGGTTTCAGAAACTTAAAATTCGTGACTAGGTTCAGAAACCTAGAATTTCTGACATGAGACATCCGTGAGACATCTCGGTATTTATCGGCAAGTTAAAAAACAAAAGAGTGCCCTTACCATAAACGTCAATGATGTATTCTTTATCGTTAAACTTGAAGGTTTGGCTATTGTTCATATTCACGTTTGTTAATATCAAGCTGAAATTTTTAGATCCTGGTACCACTTTCAGTTTTCTGGTCACATTTGCAAAGAGTGAAATTTCTGTATAATATTCTTGTGATTTTGTGTCTTGTTGAATGACCAAGGTTGAATCGATGTTGTTTTTGATCGTTTGTACAGTGATGTTGGATATTGGTGCATATGCAGTCCAGCTCATGGAGACATCTGTGCCAGTAAGAACATGATTTACACCATGATTTAGCGCCTTTGTGGATGACACGTGTATAAAACCTTAAAATGAAACAAAAGCAGGAAATCGTGTGCAATCCTAATTAACTCTTTTCTTGACGTGTGACCTAACCTGCAATCCGTGGGGTTGTAGGTGTGTCCTCACGTAGGGCAGATGCAATTTTTGAACACGAAAATGAAAACTTGTTCCTTTCCAAGATCTCGCAATTTAACTTCTAAATCGGTTTAGTTTGCGAGTTGAAAGTTGAAATTTTGGAAAAATTTCGACAGAAAATTGTAATTTTTTTCATTTTCTCCATCAGAAGAGGCTTGACTGTACAAAAAAAAAATTCATGAATCGTCTATTCATTTGCGCGCCTCTCCTTCCGAATTTTATTTGCCGGATTAGTTTAACATTTTCATTAATTGTGGTTTCGATATTTACACATTTAGTAGTCACACAAATTGCCCCAATAAAAGTCCGAAGTAAAAAGACAGTAAAAAGTAAACAGTGAAAATAATCTTTTCTAATCATCGATAAGTTTTACGTCATCAGGGCTTCATTGAGATTGTTTTTTCTGCCCCTCAAATGCACTAGTTGCTTAGGTTTGAAACACCAAAACCTCAACATTAACGAATTTGTGATGACCTACAAAGTTGGCAATGGAAAGGTCATTTGATATTTGAGATTTGATAAAACATAAATCAGTAAAAACTTTGATACAAGCAACACAGTAAACTTATTTAAGCAATTTGATCACAAAAGGCTAAATTATAAATGTTTCACAGAAACCAACTTTCGCAGATGAATAATTCAGAATACTTCGCGAGAGAAACTTTCGCGAAAAGTCCAAAAAATTCGCTAAACCGCGAAGTTATCTCCTTTAAAATACCAAAAGAACAATATTACTAAAATTTGGGCTCAAAATCAAGCAGTAGCTAGTATCAAAAATATTTTGAGTTGCTTTTAAAACAGGGTCAGCAGATATAAAGCTTTTGAACCACCAACGACGTATGTTTATACGGCATATTGACGTTTTTCATGGCATTATATATTTGAAAGTAACCGTTATACTTTCAACCGACCTCCCCCTAGTAAAGAATGTTAATGGGCCTGAGCGTGTACAGTATACACTTTCATACTTCTACATACTTGTGGTTTGGAGATAAAATCAACATCAATCAAAATCAAAAAGTAAACAAACAACATTCATTGAATGGTGACGAAATAAGTCGCAGACCACGTATACGGAGTTGTCATACATTTTGACAAGAAACAACATCAAATTTCTTGTAATTGTCCTTTCCCAAATAATTTTTTTATACAGCCCCGCTTCGTTTTCATGCCGTTTCTTTGACGACAAAGTATCTTGACATATTGCTTAAACTGTTCTTTGACGACAAAGTATCTTGACATATTGCTTAAACTGTTACGGTAATTCTATTCAATTAATCAAGCGATAGTACACATTTTTTGGTACCTTGTTGTTATAGAACACTCCGTAAAAAGAGATGGGGCTGTATAAAAATACTTTCGGGGATCATTTAAAGGCAAAAAAAAAAAGCTTATTCAGTCATGATGAAGGGAGCAATGACCATACCGTGCCAGTCTGGATCCCGACTAAATAACGCGAAAAACAGGCTAGTTAAGTAAATTGACCTACACAAAAATCAATCATTATTTTGGGTAAAGTATAGGGTACTTGAAACCACAGATTCAAGAGCTTGATATGTTTATATCAACTGTACTCTAGAGTGTTTCAAGTCATAAGAGTATTCTTAACGTTCTTAAGTGTCGTGTCTTTTAGACAGGGTTCACCAAATTGTAATCGTCGTCAAACTATTGTCACTGTAATGACTTGTTCAAAGTTCTCAAACTCTGGTTGGTTTTTAACGCCAATGGAATAGCATTTTTTCATATCAACGAGATAAAACCTTGAAACTTCATTCCGCATTAAATTTCATCCTTGAAGCTTGCGCTCATAGAAATTCGCTGTACATACATGCGCAATCTTTGGACACCAGAAATATACTTAGCCTGGCTAATCTCCTTTCATTCACCAATCAAGGAGAAAGATTTTCGTTCGCTCAAGTACGCTTGTAGTTTGCCAAAAAAGAAGACGAATATCCCATCTAGATATTTACTTAGCGAGATCGGTCGTTATGAATTACAATATACCCTGGATAAGAAGGACACTGAAGGGACCAAGCAAAAATATGCATGAACAGAGAATGTCCCACCTATTAGTAAGTGCCCCGATTACCAGAAGTGTTTTCTCGGACTTAGTCTGTGAAGGAACCAGTAATATTGGTCCCTGCGAATGTTACAAACATTCAACCATTGTTTTGAGTAGAGAGATTTAAGAAGCCTCGTCAATTGTATAGAGTTTCAAATCATAAGAGCTTTCTTAAGTGACATATTTATTTACATAATTGCACAATCTTTGGACATCAGATATTTGAATAGTGGGACCGTTACGCAGTATATGACCACACTCAGTTTTCAATAGAGCCATGAAAACAGAATACCTCATCAAGGAAAAAAATCGGTTGAAAATCAAATAACGTAGTTGAATAAAAATTTAGTCACTTTTGAAAAATGAGTCACTTTTCCCCGACTAAATTCTCAATTAAGTAATTTTGAAAAGCGATTGTGAAATTTCAAAGTTGGTTATGTTATAAAAAAATCGGAGAAAATTACTAGCCGGGAAAAATAAAATCGGAAGAAATTTTGGTCGGAGAAAATTTAAGTCACTTTCAAAAAATTTGGTCATTTTTCCCCGATTTTTTTTCCCGATATGGTATGATCCGAAACGGGTAAATCGAATGTCAGTGCAGAGCCTGTGCGGAGAAATTTAGTACAGTTGACGCAAAATTCCCAGTAATTCCAAACAAATTTAATTCCATTCTAAGTTTTACGAATAATATAGAGAGAATTGCAAAAAAGGAATGAAAAAGAAAGCCACTACTATAAAAATATTCAAGTTCAAAAATGCGATTTATGCCCGTCTTAAAGGCCACGTTTACATTAGTTCCGGATCTAGTACATAATATGCTTGTACCTTTATTGCCAATCGTGTACATTTCTAGAAGAAAAGCAATTTACAAATGGTGTAAATTTTCCTTATCGGATTCATATGTAAACGTGGAATTTGTTGTAGAATATTCCACATTACTGGCCGAGTTTCTGGCGGCCTTTTGAAATTAAAAAAAAGAAAACAAATTTACTTACGGCATGAAAGAAACGAAATCATTGCCAGGATACGCCAGAATGTATGCAAGATAGCAGTCATGTTTGGATATTTGCTTGTACTTGAAATCCTTTCTTTCAACGCACCTGATTCGCTAGTTACCGTTTTCTCTACTTTTAGAGTAACGTCATTGAAACAATGTACATGGTGTTAGCCTCTGTGTTGGACGATTTTTTTTCATCTGTTTGCTTAACCCTGGGGGAAATAAGAAACATAAGAAATATAATACAGTACTTACATATAACACATAACAAAAAATATCTAAATAACCACGATCAAAGCATATAAAGATTATTTCGAGACTTTTCCCAAAATCTGACTGTCATTATCATACAGCAATAAATCAAAAGTATAAAGTCACAAAATTGCCGGATTGGTGAGCTTTTTTAGACCATTTTTGCAAGTAGCCTGGATGTGGATAACAATTCCGTAGCTGTCGTCCCATTTTCCGAATCTTTAATTCGATACAATAGCTTTATATTGAGAGCGTCAGACGGGTGTGTGATAGCATTATTAGATTTGCGTTAAACCAACTCATATGTGACGCATTAAGCATACAATAAAATCAAATTTGATAATTGAAGTGACAAGACGACACTTCATTTGCAAAACAGAAGGCTCTTAAAATGGTATGACTGGTCAAGACAAAATTTGTCTTGCTGCATCTTAATTGTTTATCTTACAACTTGTCATATTAGTGATTCTAATGACAGGATCAGTTGTAAAACCCACAAGGTCAAGCAGATCAATACATGTTTTGATATCACATAGAGGAAGTTCCTATTTCGCATCATTCGAGTATTTTATAGAAACGCTTGTTATAATTATTTGATTAAGCAAGGTAAGTATTGTTTCGATTTGTCGTTCTTCCAAACATTTATAAGAACCGTTTCTATAGAAAACTCAATTGAGGCGGAATAGGAACTTTCTTATACTCATATAGATGGAACCTGTATGACGTATAATATTTACATTTTGCTCTGCTATCTGTGAGTTGAATATAAGAGGTGCTATTCAATTTCAAAGGCAATCAAGACTAATATAACTGCCATTTCGCGAATTTTGCCTGTCAGTTCTATGGGCTCGAAAACAATTTGGCGCATTAATGAAAGAAGATTGCAACGTAAGGGGCTGAAAATTTGATATCAGGTTGTAAATAGAGCCTAAAAACAAATGTAAACATCCTCCCAATTAGACCAAAATTCACTATCTATTTGCAAGCTCATAACTTTTGAACGATGGAGACTTTGATCGTGAGTGTGGTCATAAAAACCCATACAAAGCATCTTTCTTTTGATATCAAATTCAACTATGTTTTTATCTCAATCCATGTCCAGAAATTATCAACTCGAGACGCATCCGTTCTAAGCTCGAGGTACTACACTGCAACGAATGTCGATCTATGGTTTCAAAATACAGACCTCCAGCGAAAAGTCGCGACAGGCGTAGGCAACAGGTCTATTTATGATATCTAAACTTTTGCTATCCCGAACTGGTTTCATTTTTCCTTTGAGGTTTTGACTAAGATAACAATAGCAGACAGTTATCTGGATGGACATCAAATTAAAAAAAAATTCCGTCATGTTAAAGATGATTATAGTTTATGATATTGGCATTGTATTACTTATAAGAGAATCCGTATATCCCAAAGCATTTCGACGAGGGGTCAAGCACTCAAAACATTTCCTATAATTTGAAAGAAAATCACAAAAAAAAAAAAAAATAACAAAAAGAAAAAAAAATCACAAAAAAAAAAAAAAAAATCGAAAAGTACTTTAGTCCTCGCTTTCAACGATGTTCTAACTTTAACTTGGCGTCAGTACTTACGGTTTTTGTTTGACCCTCGTATTCTCGGACTAAGTCGTTAAAAAAACGTTTAAAAGATGTATCGTGAAATCTGCTTATCGTCATTACTATTCTAATTTTGTACCCGGGTTGCTGTTCAGTTTTACAGGAAACTTGCATCAATCAGGGACCTGCTCTATTCGGAACATCTCCAAAAGGAACCTTAAGAAAGTATCCCTATTAGGTAATTTTCATCACCGAAAGCCTCGACCAAGCGTTGAATTCGGGATCCCTTAGGGAGCTCTCACCTTAACCAACCGGTAACGAATTTATGAGATGAACCCCTTCGCTAATGAAGAGCTAAAGAAGTTTTCGTTCGTTCTGGATGTCTTATAGCCCCGGGGCCTCGGGGTCCAAGGGAAGGGGTACTGAACCCATACGGGTAAGTGCCGCCGATAAGGGTATGTTATTTACCCTTACGAGTCCCGCTATGGATCGAAAAATCACGAAATTTGAATTAAGTCTCTTTAAGAGTTGTGATTTTAACAAATTTTCAAAAATAGTCTCATTAAGGGTCCTAAAAACTGTCTAAAAATATTAAGTGTTTCTCTAAAGGATGGTTGTCCAAACCCGACAATTTCTAGTCCCCGCGCGTCTCAAAGACTTATTTGAGAATCAAAGATAAATAAATAGATCTTATTTTCGAAATATTTTGTTTTCGTCCCCGTGTACTCTTCTACTTTTCCATTTTCATATCAAAGGAAGAAGAAGTCCAAAATTTTTTCATTTTATATTTAGCTTTGCTTTATATTTTACATGTTTTTAACAACAAAAAATCAGAAATATATACAAAACGGGTCCAAAGTAAAGTGAACCGCTATTTCGAGTATGTAAAAAAGTAAGTAGAAAAAAATAATGGTTAAAAGACAGAATTAAAATTCATGAATTAAAATGAACAATAATAATAAAATCATATGGACATTTTTGACTTTTATTTGGTCATTGTACCCTCATGATAATCGTAATTAGAGCTTCTTGCGAATATACTAAAAATAAGGGCCTAAATTAACAAAGTATTGATAAATATTTAATTCATTTTTCATAAATAAACTCCTTGAATAGAGCCTTTGAACCTTTGCCGTGTAAAGTTCAAATTAAAAATTAAACAGATTGTTTGTTTACATTGATTCATATAAACACCGATATAGTAAGTCAAACCATTAAAAATCCATGTTCATTAGTTCTTTAGAATCAATTAAAATAATTTAAAAAATCAATAATATTTGACGACCGATTAAATACACTCATTTTGATCATTTTCTAGTTTACTTCCAATTAATCTATTGATTTGAATTTCGTAGCGATCTATTAGAAAATTTTCTTCCATTCTGTTGTTAAATCACCATGATGACGCAATGATGTCATCGTTGACGTTGTTATTTCAACATCCATTTTAAGTCATTTTTCAACCTCTGGCTCAGGCTAGCTACACGGTTATTGGTCTGCACGCCAACGCGAGACCGAAATCAATTCATTTTATCTTGGCTCATTCTAGTAATTGGGTTTTTCAAAAAACAAATTGTACCCCAGTTTGACGTTTTCTAATTTCCACATTCCCATCATATCCCTTCACATGTAAATATGTTTGGCTATAATCCTTTTAGAATACCATACTTTTTTGTCAAACTAAATTGAATTTTCATGAAAATCACGACCACCTTGGAATTCTCATATGCTCAACTCCCAATTCTTTTCTGACAAAGCCCAAGACATCTTAGACATCCATAAATTTCCGTCACAATCGATAGTTTCGAGACCTACCTTCCCAATGAAAATAGTTAAAGTAACTTTTGCGGCTTTTCAAAAATACTCACTCAATTATCTGTCCGTCCGTCAATAAAAAGCAATTTCATGAAATAACCAGGCAACCAAGATGTTTCTAACAAGAATTATTAAATTGTAAATAGATTTGGAAAAAGTTCATTAGGTGTCATCAAAAATACCCGCCTTATTTTCATAGACAACGTCACCATACACAAGCGTTGAACTTTGAAGTTGTTATAGCACTGTTTAGTAGTTTCAATATACTATTTCTCTCTTCATATCTATAGTCGTACTTTTTCACATAGCCACACCCACGGATACATGTTATTCCCGTGGGAGCCTGAACATTTAGTTTTAAAACATTACAATAAGAACTAATTACCACATTTCATTCTATATGCTGACGTCAGCAACTCAAATAACCACAAATTCATCAAATTAGCGATTCTTAAAACTTTTTTATTTTAACACTGTTTACAAAAGTGGAACAATAATCTTGATAAATCGGAAGGCTAATGAGATTTAAGGAAGGTCTCCAATTTTTTTAAAAGGATTCCGCGATGAAAATTAGTGTTTTGAAATGTTGTGAAATTTAGGAAACTATTTTGATAAGTCTTTCACCGTTTTTCCTTTTTTCTCGAGAAACTTTCAAGCCTCCTTATATGGAATTGGGATTTCCATACATAGCAATAACATAGGTTTGTCATGTATGATAAAAAAGTTTTTGAGCTCTCCAACCTAATCGTTTTCATCAGAGAATAATCCCTTCAAAATATTGTTCCAAAAGATTTGCCCGGAAAACACAAGTTTTGAAGATAAGGCTAGTTCGTGTATAGATACCAGTTGTCAAGGGTCTCTTCCTGCCAAGTCTAAGAGTCCAACTATTACTTCAGTAACTGATTGAAAATTTACCCACTTTTCTTCGCTGCTTGGAAGGTTAAATTGAAAACTGAAGAATACTCATACTTAGAACTGGTGATGCAAAAAGCAATTCAAAGTCAAAACAGTTATATCTCAAAAAGTCAGCATTTTTAAACCTTTATTGAAAGTTCTTCAAGCCTCTGTATATAACTGGCCATTGGACTTTTCCAGAAAAAAACAGTAATACCCCATGTTGAGGATATCGGACATCCAGGGCTGAAAAGCGGATTTCCAGGGGGTCTCACTTGTAAAAATTGACAAAAGAGTGCATGTCCAGGGGGTCTCAATGCGAAAATAGGACAAATCCAGGGGATTGAGTTACTATTTTTGGACATCCAGGGGGTCATGATATTTTTCATGTAAGTCCATATCCTTAACCTAGGGTGAACAATTTTTTTCTGGAAAAGCCCATTTTCATGCCATCTTAACCAGTGCGAGTGATATGAAGAATCTAGTCCGAGTTAAAAGCACTGAATTATGATGGTGGTAAAATATCATACAATACATCATGTAAGACTTACAACGTGGAAAATTTCGTAGGGGGAAATTTTAGCTGGTTAAATTATCTTTACTTGCCCAATTTTCTTCAATAATTTCTTGTAAATTAAAAATTTCGTCAGGTAAAGCTTTTGTTATTGGGCCAATTTTCCTACTTTATGTGTATTTTTTCATAAACCAAAAGCTCCGACTGAACTCTCATCCCTTTGTACCGCAACAATAACGCAAAATCAATAACGGCAACAACAAAATGCATTACCAAATCGCAGAAATGTTATAAACTACATTTTAAATATAGCTACCACATACTATAAAATACCATGTACACTATATGAAACTTGTTCTACAATGACCAACACTTAAATATGGTAAGAAATGTTTGCTTCTACAGGTCCATCTTAAGATTGTTTTGAATATGAATGGTCTTGCAAAAATGTTGTTTTTTCACCATCATCAACATGCTCATTATCTTTTAAGGACATAAACAACTAGAAACGACGGGACACATACTTGTGAAGTCATATATATGTACAAAGAGAATTTGAATAGTTTAAAAATGATAAAAATGAAGAAAAAAAAGATCTTCTATTGGATAATTTCATTGAAGATTGCAAAAGACCAATAGCGAAAAACTCACTGACGATTTGTTTATTTGACCTAGGCGAAGTAAATTATTCAAGAATATGTTTAATATGTCAAACAGTTTTGCAATTTGCACAGTTTATATCATACATTCCCTTAGTTTTATTTAATTTGAATGACGCCAAAGTAATATTCACTTTCGAGGCAAAACTTCTCAGGGGGCTTTTAATGACAATTTGCCTTTTAGTGTCAAAATTTCCAATACAAAATGATTAGAACGGCGTAAATTCAAGGTAGAGGATACAAATCTGACAGAAGTTTGGGACCTCGAAGAACTATATTCTTTATAACACCATCGATATTTCTAATTTCCTTAAGACCCATTTTAAAACTGATCTAAATCCAATCATGCAGTTAAACATTATGTTTAAGTGGTAGATCACCATTAAACAAAAAAAGTCATTTTTTGAAAAAATAACACGCAGCCATAGCTCTATGTACGTGTGTTTGTTTTCATAAATTACGCATGCGCAAACGCTTTTTGTGTCACCATAAGTGATTGTAAAGTGATGATCACCTGTACGGAAAAACTTAATTCTTTTGCATGATGGTGACTTTAAAAGACTTTGAATACCTTTGATGCTGAAGGGTTTATATTTTACTTTTCGACTTTTATTTCGGTTTTCTTTACTCTTGAGGAAACTTTTGGAAAAAAGGTGCCATGGGAAAAATATGAAATCTTGTTTTTTTTCGAAATACTGCTAATAGAGCTTCCAAATCTTTTGAGAGAATAGCCAAAATGAGTTCAAATTTTAGGAAAACCACGTGTTAAAGTTTGTCTAGGTACTGACTGAATCAGAGACTTTCAGGATATGATGAATGGATGCTGCAAAAGTGTTCCATAAATAATTAATGAGATCATGATTTTTCGAACTTTTTAAAATTAAACGCAAACTTCACAAATAACTCCTTTTTTCTTACCTACTTTTCAAGCTCTAACTACTGAAAGAGTCAATTTTTTGAAAATCAAACCTTCAAAATTCACTTTCATTGATAATAAATGGAGTGCAAAAAAGGAGCTCCTGTGGAGGAGTGACCATGAATTTTTTTGTACAACACCACTTTTCGTTAATTAAAAATGTGAAGATAAAAAATGCGATCTTATTCATATTTAACTAGACGTTTCGGTGCGTTTCTAGTTAAATATGAATGAGATCGCATTTTTTATCTTCACATTTTTAATTAAATTAGTATGGCCCAACACAAAGTTTTTTACCACTTTTCGTATTCCCTAAACCCCAAGGATTCCAAAAAGGAATAATTTGTCCATTAGTTTTTAGGGTTAACCTAAAAGCTTTAGGAGATATGAGATTTTGCCTACAGAGTAATATACATTTCAGCTCTACTAACTACTATTTTCTTTAAAAGCTCTCATACTTACCCACTACACCAACCTCTTACGCAACTTGATAAGATACTTGTACCTTGTGCAACAAAATGCAAACAATTGCGTTAGAATTGCTTAAAAATGGATAAAGATAGCCTAGTTCTTATCTAAAGTTTACTTTAATGTCCACGCAATGTCACTAAATATTAGGCTGGGAAATGTCGGGTTCCTTATCTTCTTTAAAATCTCAGTACAACAAAGAAGTTGCTATTCCTATCTCCTTGTAATTCATTTAAGTTGTTAGATGTATTTAAAACAATTAGGTTTTGGTGGTTTCGATATAAATGTATCATTTAAAAGTTATCAAACAAGTTAATCTATGATAAAATTTTTCGAAAAGTTTCGGGAAAATTCATCGAATTATCATCATATATTGCTCAATAGCCTCATTTCAAGTAGTATGATCCAGAGTCCTGATATCATAGTTGTACGTATGAAAACAAAACATCAAAATATTTCTAGTGTGTGAGGTATATGGATGAGACTGAATTTCATGAAACCCAAACTCTATACCTCCAATCAAAACAAATTTTTATTCGATAAACACATTTGAATCCATATTTTCAAGTACGCGTGATATAATTACATGATTACTGCACTTTGCAACCGCCAGTAACATCGCAAGGATGTTAGAATAAGTTAGGAACACGCCTAGTATTTAGTCATCAATGACAAATATACCTGGAAGGTATTTACAGAAGCATCCAACGAGCCCAAAATGTGAAATATCTGTTCTTTTTTTCCAGGAAGTTCACTTTGACAAGGAATCTAGCCGAAGCCAAATGGTCTCAGAACACCTCGAAAATTCTAGGAAACTAATATTTGTCTCCAAAAAAGTACAAATCAAGGAGCTAAAAAGACAAAACACCTGTTCTTTTTATCCAGGACATCTAAAAAAATCTAGCAGACATCAAATCGTCTCAGAACGTGTCGCATTCTCCAGGAGACTAGAATTTTAGATCGAATACATAAAAATGTAGGAGCCAAAAACAAAAAACATCTGTTCTTTTTTTCCAGGAAAGCCAAAAAAATCTAACAGGCATCAAACGCTTTGAGAACACATCCATATTTCCAGGAAGCCGAAATTTTTGGCCGAACACATCACATTTTCAAGCAAAGTAGTTTTCGAAATATTCTCTGAACACATGCAAATTTCTAGGAAAAGCATGCCTTCCGAACAGATAATTTTTGAAAATGCCTCGTTGGCTGATTTTGAATTTAGAAAAAAAATTTCCAAACATATTTTCCAAACATAATCGGCGATGGTTACAGTGCAAGTCAACGGTTATGAAATTGGGATTCAATCAAAGTCGATTCATAACTTCTTGCCTTGCTAAACACTGAGACAAATAGGATCTTTACCCTATAATAGGGAGACACTGAGACAAATAGGGTATAAATCATCAATGGGAATTTGAATGGGCTAATCCCATCTATAGCCGTAGACTGAACACCATATAATTTACCCTTGAATTTGTGAATTCTTGGCAGTTGACTGAAAAAGTTTAATACTCAAGAATTAACTTGAAAGAACATTTATTTGTATTTCTTTAGCCAACGAGCCAACGTACTATTTTCTACCTCGTTGCTTTAGCGGATAAAATTTCAATCCGAGTAAACTTTGCGGCTTGCCGCTGTCTTTTGAAATTAAATCTACACACATTTTAAGAATGTTTAAGATTTAAAGTAATCTAGACAAAATTCCCGCAAGAAAACTATCAGAAACAGTAAACAATACACCTTAAACCAGAGCTCTGCGATTCATGCACCAGAAACCAGTCCTTGGTCCCTTGAAATTTGTTTCAACCGTCTTCGATCGAAAGCTGAATCCAGCGAGAGTTTCACCTTAAGCGATCTCTCCCGACCCTCTTTCCATTCAAAGACCGAATGGGAATGGACTAAGGAAGCAACCTTAACTCGCTTTTATGAAGCCTACCAATGTACTACAGTAGAACCTCTATAAAGCGGACACCATCGGTGCAAAAAAAGTGTCCGTTTTAAGAGGTTTTAAGAGATCCTAATTTTTAAACAAATAGCAACGTTGAGCGGTATAAGGCCCGAAGATTCTAGTCCAGTTTGCGTTTCTTGGTACTGAGAAAGCCGTAGACTGCACAGAAAAAAATCCAAGAAGAATTTTGAAAGTTTCGACAAATAGATAACTAAATGTAATAAATAAATTATGAAAAACAATATATGTTTTTGCAAAACGTGTCTTTTTCATCCCATGTCTGCTTTACAGAGGGTCAATTTAAGCTAAAACTTCAGTTGGTGCGGAAAAACTTGTCACCCTTATCGAATGTCCGCTTTAGACGGAGTCCGCTTTAAGGGGATTCCACTGTACATAGAAAGAAACACGTTTAACAAATATTGGAGGCCTTTTTAATTTTCTTGAAAATTCTTTCGCATTGTGAAAAATTATAGGGGTACCAATGTAAGAACCAAACTAAGTATCAATCCAGCAAAATATAGTGACTCCCGCTAAATCTGAGATACACGGGTTGTTGATAAGGATCGAAAAACACCGTTTCGAATACAAAGAAATATCCAAGTCTTTTCTTGCATGCTCAAACTATGAAAACACTGTTTGTAGTGTTGTTACAAGTATGATAGCCAAATGCATCGTCGCTTATTGAGTCTGCAAGCGATAACAATGCAATTATGGTCGTTGCTTAAGTTTTAGAAATGTTTCTTAACCTCAAATTGATCTTATTTTGTTCTTAATCTAGAGTACCGAATAATCTCCCCCCTCTCGTCCGATTATTAATTTTTGAAAAATTTTCACAATTTCACAAATTTTTACAATTCAAATTCGAAACCAACTCGAGAATGCGTACAAATCTGCACGAAATTCATTAAAAAAGGCATAAGAAACGAAGAAAATTCAGCATGAGACTTGAATTTATATTCATATAATTTTACATTATGAGAGAAAACTTTTGAGCCCGAAGTATATGACAGTATTTTTTTCTTCCTTTTTCATATTTGTACCAAAAAAGTTTACGCGTTATTACCCCCCCCCCCCCAATTATTAATTTTCGAAAAGTTTCCAACCAAAAATTTGAGCCTCTGCGTAAAATTATTCTTAAAGAAAAAAGAACGTATGAAATAAGTAAACTGTTAAACTTTCTAAACTTTCTGTGCAAACCAAATTTTCTTTGTCATCAACTAAAAGACAAAGTGAGTCCTTTAGCTTCTCGTTAACAAGGTCATGGTCTGATATAATAAACTTGTACCGTAACTGAAGAATAATCACTCACGCCTTCGTTGATACGTGAGAAAAAGTTGGTTGTTTGACTCATATTTAACAACACTTTCAAACTAAGTGCGTTACATCCAAAGTTACGTTTCATGATGATAAGAAATAACGTCGGAATGACGTGCGTACAAACACAAGCGGAAAAAAACATCAAGAAAGTCAATGAATAAGAAATGAGAAAAAATGTTAACTCAAGCCACCAAATAAATTAACAAAAGACCGTCTTTTAACCACAAGTAAAAATAGATCTCATTAAACGTAGAGTTTTTACAGCGTGTGAGAAATATTTTTTTTCACAAGAAAATGAGCTTCTAAGTTTTGTTTCCATGGTTACAGAGAAAAAAATTCACAGAATAATTGTAGCAAGTGAAGAAATTTTTTTTTAAAAGTGTGAAATTATAGGAACTGAAATTAGGAAAAATATTAGCACTTTTACTCTTAATATTATTTCAGCTTTAATTTTTGTGGTCTCTCTAGATCAGCCCTATTTAATGTGGGACGACGGGGAGGGGGAATGGCGTGGGGGTAGCAGAGGACAATATACCACAACCTACACCCTAAACCTGAAATAAGTACATTTTGTATAAAGTCTAAGAAAAATAACATTATTTTCACAAAGCTCACTATTCTTTTTATAATTTTAGTTCATTAATTGCTTAAAGAAATTTTGGTATCTTTTTCAGAAGGGAAAACTTCCGCAGTTAAGTATTCCTATCTCTGTATCTCGGACTCTAGTAGAACCCTCCGCGATATCAGCTCGGAATGGGCCTATCCTACGAGAGGAGCTGTAAGACTGTACCACAATCTAGGTAAAAAGCCGCGAACGAGCGGCCAGAAATACTTTGTCGCGCGGAAACGGAATTTGTTAACGGCACTGGAAGAAAAAAGACATTTTCTATGAGTGTTATCTACTGCCACGTGTTCCTTTATACGATTAGATGACTAGACAATGGAATACTCCGGCTGGGACCTTGTATTTTCAACTCCATTAAATGGAGTGTTCGATAAAGTTGAAGAGGATGAATATCAGTTAAAGAGTTGACCTGACTACTTTAAGGAACAAAATGTTTTTCACGTTTTTTGGCAGTTTTCGTGAAAGTTTGTGCCTTTCAAAATTTCAAATTAGCAAAAGTTTTTTTTGGGCAAAAATCTTGTATCGCCAAAGTTTCTTCGGTAATTTTCATCATTTTTTATGCAAATTAGAGTGGCTGAAAACAAAAATTTCGCGTTTTTTTTCGACGCGCGAAAGTTTTTTCTTTCGCTATCTGCAAGTCAGACTAGCGAGGTAGTCGGAGTTTTAGAGTCAAAAACCAGATTCCTTTGCCGTGGCATTCCGTTTTTCCTTATTTGTTTTTCTTTGCAAAAATAACAACTAGCTCACTAGTCTATCTGCAAGTTGACGCTTATCCAGTGCGAATAGGGTTTGAATTTTAAAGATTAAATGATTCAAACTGTTATTAGTTATTTATATTTTACTAACAAAATAAAATAATTACAATTTGAGAAATTCGAAAACCAAAGATACGAACACATTTATGGGATTGGAAAGCGCGATTGATACCCAAAAAGTTTTCTAAGAAAGTTTCCGAAATATTTCAAACGGAAATTGGCTTGTCTTGAACTATTTCAACCAAAGGATAAATTGTATCCATTAATAGGTAAAGCTATGTCGTGGGTCTACCAAATGTAATAATTCAAAAATAACACATAACACACCTTTCTCTTTTGTCCTTCTCTAACTTAACTCTTTGGCGCCCGAATTTAATTTTTGTGTTTTGACTTTTCAGACACAACATTAAAACAATGCAATATAGACCTTGATAGCTTCAAAACAACCCTATAAAACTATATATAGTCTGAAAGCTATATAAATGTATTTTACATCTACAATATAATAGGTAGTTTCCATGGTCATATTATAGCGTAAACCCCGTTATTGATTTATTCATTATTACAGGGTCGTTAAAGACCCTTTTGGCTACCAAAGAGTTAAAATCTGAGATTTGGCGAAACATTTAGAAACTAATGACTCCAGATTATCCCAAGAAACACATAACCCTCTAAAAAACGAACTGAAGACGTCTTTTCAACGTTTTGAATGTCTTAAAGGCTATTTTTGGACATTGAAGCTCTTAAAGATGTGAAATTTATGATTATTATGATGATAGTTTACCTACCATATTTCATCATCATTATGCCTGACAGTGGTTGGGATTCGAACACGGGACATTGCGGTGCTATGTCATGATCGAAACCTTTACACTACGTCTTCTGCTTAAAGATGTCTTTTCAAACTTTTGAATCCCTCAAAGAAGTGTTTTGGATGTTCTGTCTTTACTGGAATATAAGTTTTTAAAACTTATTTTTTAACATTTTAGGTTCTTAGCTAGTAACAATAAAACGACCGACGCATTTAAACCACATTCACTGTAAATTATATCAAATCTTTGTTTCAGCTACTGTTACAAATTATAATAATTTTTAAAATAATATATTATCGAAATAATAAAAATAGAGTTATTTGTTCTGTTCTTCATTTCAGGAACAAAAGCTACATAATATCTTAAGGGAAATATCAAAAATTTGATCCAGAGAGACTTTATAAAGTTTAATATAAATATTAATTGACGCTATTGAAAAGGGCAAAGTAACGGGGCACTATAGTGTTTTTTCATGCGCATGCTAAGCAACATGTCCCATAGCATGTGCATAGAAATTTTCATAGTGCCGCCAGACACTGATTATTTTCTCGTCCGCATAGTCGTTGCGTACTTCAAATAAGGTGGTGTCATAATAAAATTTGACCCAATAAAAAAGTTTTGTCCCAGAAAGATGTTGCAGAAGGTGGGGGCATTACGAAATATAATGAAAATGTGCTCCGCAACAAGAAATTTGTTCTTTTTTTGTCCCGGGGACATGTTACATAGCACGCGCATGAAAAAATTCTCTAGTGTCCCCTCAGCTTCGATAAGTTTCTAAATTGAATACCTTTTTCAAATATTTCTTGTTATGTGACTGATGTAAATATGAATAGATAAGACTGCTCACGCGTAGCTCTTACACATTATTTTAATGCAACGTTTTCACAACACAACACTAAAATGTACAGTTAAACATCTTGAAACTCTTTAATCTGCCCTAAGTTTTGTCCACATTGAAATTGTCGATGCAGAAATAATCGGCTGTTATCACGCCTAAAAAGAATTTTGAAATTTCGGTAAAAATAAAACGTTTTGATTTCGAAGACTAAAATATAAAACTAAATCCAGCGCCTCTTAGGTTTAGTTTTATTAAATTTTTTTCTCTTACATCTTTTTTTCTTACATCTCCTTCTTTTACACGTCTTTCTTTTACACCTTCTTCTCTTACATCTCTTTCCCTTATATCCCCTTCTCCTACATCTCTTTTTCTTTCATCTATTTTCTCTTTAAATCTCCGCAACTCCTTCCTTTGCATCTCCTTCTCTTGCATCTCCTTCTCTTACATCTCCCTCTCTTAAATCCCCTTCACATATCCTTTTCTGACACCTCCTTCCATTACATTCCCTTCTCTTTCATCTCCTTCTCTTTCACCTCCTTCTCTTAAACCTCCTTTTTTTACAACTCTTTCTCTTACAACTCTTTTTCTTACATCTCCTTCTCTTACATCTCTTTCTCTTACACCTCCTTCTCTTACATCTCCTTCAGTTATATCTCCTTCTCTTACACCTCCTTTTTTACATCTCCTTCACTTGTATCTCCTTCTCTTACATCTCCTTCTCTTACATCTCTTTCTCTTACATCTCCTTCTCTTACATCTAATTATCTTACACCTCCTTCTCTTACATCTCTTTCTCTTACATCTCATTATCTTACATCTCTTTCTGTTACATCTCTTTTTCTTACATCTCTTTCTCTTACATCTCCTTCTCTTACGCCTCCTTACTTACACCTCCTTCTCTTGCATCTCATTATCTTACATCTCTTTCTCTTACATCTCCTTCTCTTACACTTCCTTCTCCTACATCTCCTTTTCTTACATCTCCTTCTCTTACATCTCCTTCTCTTACACTTCCTCCTCTTAAATCTCCTTCTCTTACA
>JAUBWS010067967.1:0-14328 GCA_032270445.1 Darlingtonia californica
CTCTTGAGAACAACTGGTACAAATAGGGGTAATTTTGTTGTTTAGTTAGTTACTTAGTTCATGTTTTCTTCTTTAGGTTATCAATAGCTTTGATAGCTTAAATGAAACCTGGAAAAATCGTAACAATCGAATTGATTTGTATGAATCTAAACTTGTAGAACAGCTAGAAAATATTGCTCAGTTGAAAAAGCATTTAGCTGCCCCTCAAAATGAGCAAAGAGAACAAAGACGGACGATTGGGGATCGAAGTTTTTCAAATAGATTCTCGCCAGTGGAAAATGCTGATGCAAGTAACATTACGAATCTTTCCGATGTTGACTTGAGGCATCAGATGCGTGAGAACACGATTTACGACGAAAATCGTAAT
Source organism: Darlingtonia californica (assembly GCA_032270445.1). Taxonomy (NCBI): domain Eukaryota; kingdom Viridiplantae; phylum Streptophyta; class Magnoliopsida; order Ericales; family Sarraceniaceae; genus Darlingtonia; species Darlingtonia californica. The sequence goes on from JAUBWS010067967.1 coordinate 368, forward strand.
TTTATCTGGAAGGTTGATAATTTCCGTGAACGGCTTGTTGAGGCTATTAATGGAACTGTCGGAGCTCTACATAGTGCACCATGTTTCACTAGTCAACATGGTTACAAATTCTGTTTACGGCTTTACTTAAATGGTGATGGGATAGGAAAAGGGACCCACATGCCTCTATTCTTTGTCATAATGAAATCGGAATATGACAATGTTTTGGATTGGCCGTTTACCAAGAAAGTTAAATTCACTCTGATCAACCAACAGAAGCGAAATAATGACATTGTGGAGCGAATAGTACCAAACAAAGATTCATCGAGTTTCCAGAAACCTCGAAATGAGATGAATGTAGCATCAGGGATTCCATTATTTGTGGAGATTGATCGATTGGAGAGAGAAGGTTTTGTGAAAGGTGATTCATTGTTTATTGAATGTGAAATTCATTAAAAGTAACAGCTTTACTACATAATGCACTGTGATTCACTAGTAATAGCTTGTTTACAAATTCTTTTTTCGAGTTTATTTAAATGGTGATGGAATAGAAATAGGGATTCATTATTTCTTTTTTTTGTCTTCGTGAAATTTTGTGTAAAAAAGTAATTTAATTGTTCGTTATCTATTTAAGAAATCCAACCTTAGAGGGCTATGAAAACTGTCGAAAATGTTTTTTCCTAGGGGAGGAATAGTTGGTACTACTTATTTTAAAGGAACTAAATTTCGTGGAAACTAACTTTCAGTTGTCCGTGTCTTCCACAAAATTTAATCCAATTTATCTTTTGAGTGTAATACGAAATATATTTACTGTTTATGCCAATAAAGCCTGGTAATCAATTAACCCGCAAATCGCAGAATTTAATTTCTGCAAAAAGATTTTGTGTTTATTTTTATTAAGATGTGTAATTCTTAAAAGATAATTGCTCTTATCGGCTACCGTACTAGTATTTTTCTCACAGACCAAAAACTGTAAAAAAAATTGCCGAACTTTGTTTGAAATAATTAATTACCATAGTCAATTTACGAATTTATTAAGTAAAACCTGAAAGTAAACTTTCAAAAGGAATTAGGCAATAAAATGCACCTGTTGTCTAAGTCCTCTTAAAATTGTTTTTTTCTAGGCCCCCCTTCTTGCAAATTTCACAAAGCCTAAAGACTTGAAATTTCGACCACTACCTGTTTCAATTCGGCCACCTGTTTTTTTGTGTATTTTAGAGCAAAAGCTGAAAATAGGCTTCTAACCTATTCTGCAGTCTTGGGTTGCAGTCTTGACTTGACTTGAGTTTTTCGGACTAAAATGTCAGTTTTGGTAATAATACGTGATATTTGTCAATTTAACAAAAATAATTCTTTGTTTAATGAACGTGAAAAGAAATATAAATATAAGTCCATGGAAAGTAACAGCTTTTACAGCACGATGTTTCACTAGCTCAAAGAGCTGATTGGTGCGTGAAGTTCTCTTTGACTAGCTATAGTATGTTTACCAATTTTGTTTTCGACTTCATTTAGATAGTGATGGATTTATTTTACAGAAGGGTAAATAGCTAATAATGCATACTTTTATTTTCGTCGTGTTTGGTGTATTATTTAAAGAATGGTCAGTACTAAACTCAAATTTTACCCGAACAGTAATAATGTTTACTAACTTGAACCTTAGTATGATAGTGGACATGTTAAGAATTTATGACGTGATCAGAAGCAGAAAAATTGCAACGTCAATATTGAATTTAAAGATATGCTTTGACCACATTATATTTTTCAAGGATGATTTTTATTGACAATATCTTGTTTAAAGCCAATCGAACTTCTTATGATAACAAGACAGTTAATCGCATTTTTAAATAATAATTCGGTATCAAATTTGTAGTTTTTGTTAATCCTATTCCCGTCAGGGGGTGGATTCGGTACCAAATTTGTAGTTTTCCTTAAGCCTTTTCCGTCAGGGGGTGGATTCGGTATCAAATTTGTAGTTTTCCTTAACCATATTTCCGTCAGGGGATGGATTCCGTATCTTTCTTCAAACTGTCACAGAAGTTAGATACTATCTATTGAATAATTCTTAAAAATGAGTTAACAACAGGGTGATTATTTATTATTGCTCTTATTTTTCAAAAATTTACTCACCCTGGAGATAAGAAGGCCCAAAAAGCCTGACGGAAATAAAGTTCTGTTTTTTTAAATCTTACATTAACGCTGGCGCTAAAATGAATCCATAAAATTGGAAGGCAAAATGCGCAAAAAAATGGCAATCGGCTATGTTTTGATTACCTCCGTAATTTGAAATCAGATTTCATTCCCTTATATAAAATCCCATGTAAACACATTCACCTGGTACAAATTTGAACGGCCCACATTTTTTTCAGGCCGAGATCGGAATATTTGAGGAGAATGAAAGCTGATGGGAAATACCTATGAGAAGTGGGAAATTCCCAGCGGAGTGATATATAAAATAACAAAACTTGCATAAATATATTCATAATAATGTGACCAGAAATTTTTATCATTTTACAAAATTGAATTAATGCAAAATAATAAAAATTGCTTTAAAATCAGTCCATAAAACAGGCATCTGCACTGACAATTTCATTGTGCAAGGTATCCGGAAAAAAATGGAACGATAAAAGTTACACAGAAGCTTAAAATACACATACAAAAAGACGTTTATAGAATCAATTTAATGACATGCAAGCGTATAAAACAGTTCAAATCATCAGCAATTCGAGAAGGAAGAAAAACACTAGATTTTGTATGAATTAAAAGAAAAACGCGTTTGTAATTATAACCGGGAGCGTTCCATTATCTTTTCCGGATACCCTGCACACAAATTGTTTATTGCTTTAAGTTGTTCGTGATGGGAAAAAAAAGGGGGGGGGGGGGGGTGATATGAAGCAGGAGATTTAATAGACTGTGGTTCATGACTGAGTGAATTTTTCACAGCTAACGTAGGACAGAAAATAGCAAAAAAGCAAGGTAAGTGTAAGCATAACAAAGTAATGAAGAGGCAGCAGTGTATAAAGAAAGACGAGATATTAAGTTAAAGAAGTGACGGCAGACCTACTTTAAAACTTGGTGCTAATTATATTACTGTAGATAAGAAATTAAAGTACTTTGGGATATCTAGCAACAATACAAGTGTTAATATTATTACCTCACTTGAAAAATTATTGCAGTTTAGAGACTTTGGAAAAAATCTACAAGGTTTAACGTATGAACTATGTTGATTCATACCAAAAAATCAGATACAGATTCCCTGACGATGGTTAGTTTATAGAAATTGTTACTTACCAGCTCTTTAAAAGTTAATTTGAAATTACAAAAATCAAACTAAATTGTCAGAGTTTTCGTCAAAGTTTTTGTCAAAGTTTAATTGATATATTTGACCAGGGCCAACAAAATTAGAGCATTTGGAGCACTTAAGAAAAGTATCTGACATGATTTTAAAAATGAGAAGGAATTTTAGAGAAACAGGTATTAACAGAAGAAAAAATATGACTTGTTTTATTTCTAACTATTTACCAAATTAACTATCAGGAGAATACAAGATGCCAATCTTGAGAAATTATCGCGGTTTGGAAACTGAAGCTTCACCATACATCTGTCCTCTATGTGGCTATCTGATAAAAGATCCAGTTCAAACTTCCAGAGGACAACTAGCTTGTGAAGATTGTTACTGTCCAGTTCTTGCAATGTAAGTTTATAAATTGTGATTATATACAATGTTATGATTTTTTGTAGTCCTGTTATGTAAACAAATTGAAGCTCTAAAATCTGAAAATAAAGTTTTCCTGCTCACATCCTGCTTGTCCTGCGATTGGTCAAGCGAAATAGGACAAGGAGAACGACTAAAGAATTGGTGTCATAAAATAGAAAGGGACTGTAATTAATTAATTGTAAAACGGCGAACGAAAATAATCGTCTACAACGACGTTTTTTATTTATTTTTTATACTTGTAAGAGAAAGTGACAATTCTTATATTTGTAATATCAGCCAAAAATCCATATGATATAATAAAAACACTCAAGTATACTTGATAATGTAACTCCGTTACGAAAAGCCTCGTGCAAAATAAATCAATTTTTAAATAAAGTGTTTTCATTGTACCATATGGATTTTTGGCTGATATTACAAATATGACTAAAGAATAATTTGGTAACATACACCAGTCAAACGTCTCAATGATTTCTCTGTTCCTGTACCAAACAGGACAAAACGTTCTTTTTGTTTATTCTATTAAGACACATCTGGTCCATTCTCCTAATTTATTCACCTCATAAAACAGCTACAAAGAAGCCATGTACCAGCAAGGTTCGCATTATGTGATACTTACCACACAGTCAGGGCTTAACAGACCGATACCAGTGCATGTACCGATCTAAAGTTATTGAATCTGTTTTTGTTGAAATTCTTAGCCCTAAGAAACGCAACTTTATTTGACTTTCTTGGATCTTACTCCACTTTGCCTCAGGTGTTATTACCAACAAGAATAACAGAGGGCTCAAGAACATTAATTTACAACATGTCAACCTCATTCTTAGGACTTGGGAGTAATTCTGGGAATCTGTTGTACTCAATCTCAGAGCGTTTGCAACAATTTCGTTTATTTTTTTATGGAAATTCCAACCCAAAAACTGAAGATAGAGAGGTTACAAGAATGACTGGTCAAAATTCAATCAAGAAAGCTTCGTCCTGGGCTTTCTTGACATCGATTGGCAATCTGTACTTTACAGCCAAAATAAATCTGCTATTGATGCATGTTATTCCTTCTTTAATTTTATTGTCAAAAACCTTGTAAGTTAGCATGTTCCCACAATCAGGATCACCAAAAGACAGCACAAAACTTGCCAAAAGCCATGGGATGACTTCAGCCATGTTAAAATCTATATCAAAACGTGACTTTTTTTACAGGAAATTTTTAAGAACTACAGACCTTTTAATTATGGCTGATTTTCATCAATCTTATAACAGTACAGGAATATGATTGTTAGACTTTTTTATCTGAGTAAAACCAATAATCTTTCCCAATACTTCGTCACTTATAGTAGAAACATATGTAGAATTTGGCATGGCGTGAAGGAAAATTCTTGGTCTTTCTCATTCTAAATCCACTTCACCTCTTTCTATCAAATACGATTATATTCTATGGTCCGATCCTGCTTTTACTACTAACTCTTCTAATACTTTTTTTTACCTCTACTGCAGATTTTGTCCGTATTAAGATTGGCCCATCCCCAGTTCATTTTTCAGAATATCTTAAAAATTCTAATCCACACAAAAATATTTTCACGCTAGCTACTACGAATGAAATCACAAAATTGTCTGCTCTGTTTCACCTAGAAAGTCTTTGGGACCCAATAGCATTCCCTGTAAACTTCTTAAGCTTCTTCATCGTAATATATATGCCTCTATTTTTTTTCTTATAATCTTTCTTTTTAAACTGGTAAATTTCCATCTCTCCCGAAAATTTCAAAGGTTATCCCCGTTTTCAAGAAAGGATCACCTGTTGAAGTTTCTAATTACAGACCAATTTCTTTTCTCTCAAACGTCGAGAAAATCTTTGAAAAAATCTTTGAAAAAATTACTTTCTCTCGACTCATTGATTTTATCGAGCGCCACAATGTCATCTATAAGAGGCAATTTGGTTTCTTAAATCTAACTCCACTATTCATGCTGTTTTTGCCATTGTTGAGCGCATTCGGGAAAGTCTTGACCAAGGGAACCTTGCCTGTGGGGTATTTATTGACTTACAAAAAGCTTTTGATATAGTCGATCATTCCATACTTTGACAAAACTAAAACATTATGGAATTGGGGTGGCGTCAATTTAATTTGTCGAATTTTTCTCAATTTGTTACAGTCTGAAATTTAAGTGTACCGCAAGGTTCAGTTCTTGTTCCCCTGTTGTTCTTGTTTTATATTAACAATCTGCTATTAAATCGTGCGAAACCTTTCATTTCCCAGATGACACTTACCTTCTGCGCTTTTTTTCCAATTCCAATTCTTCCTTAAAGTCTCTTTGCAATCGAGTTAATTCAGTTATTAAGCGCTTAATCACATCGCTTAAAGCCAATTATAATTGCACTTAATGCTGCAAAAACAGAGTTCGTTGTCTTTAGATCCAGTCTGAAATATCTGGAATTTTAACCGTACCTCTTTGACATCTATTAATTCTCAATGTAACATTTCCAGCTTCATGTTACAAGCTCCTTTGAAGAGCCTCGGAAGTTTGTGAATGCAATAAAATTTTATGTAGGCAAAATTTCTAGTCATTTACTAAGGTTTGATTGTTTCATGTGTATGTCTGTGACATGACTTCTTGTCTTGAAACTTTTATGTTGTGCGATTTAAGGTAAATTGATTTTTTAGCAAGGTCCGTATGCACTAATACCTAAATGACGCTACATAGGCATCCGTACGATTAGCCTGTTTACTAAACCCTTCGGTAGTAGAGAAAAACTGCTTGACTTGAATTACCTTCCTGTTACAGGCTACCGTACAATGCAAATGTATGTTTATACGTTTTTTTTCAGGAACAACGGGATATGCCCGATAGACAGCGAACCAATCTCAAGAAATGACATTTTCAAAGACAGAGCAAGGGAAAAAGAGATATTGAATTTGAAATGTTATTGTATTTACAAAGATAAAGGGTGCCAATGGAATGGAATCATTAGAGCTTTAAAAGTATGTAATTTTATGACATGCTTCTTAAATACAGTGAGAATTGCAATTTGTAATAAATCGAACCCCGTATATTATACACTGCCATTTTCTTGGCATGTCACTCGGTTTGGAATCTACATATCAATTTGATCTAAAAAGCTAAATGTTCTCTTGAGCAAAAGTAAGGCATAAAGCCTGATATCAGGCCACTCTTTTGAAAAGGTTATTTTATTATCCAGACCATTTTGGGCTTTTTCGCTCTACACAAGGTATGGGCATTCGGAAACCCAGTATATCGGGAGGCTATAAAATATCCACAAAAAAATTCAATTTCCTTTCAAAGTCTGGCAATACAACTACTGCGCATACTCCGCATTTTGACAAATATGCCAATCAGAGTGAAAAAGCATAGCTCGAGTTAAGCATAGCTTTATTACAGGCCAGGTCTTTAAGGACCTAAGTTTGTAAGACTACCAGACGTAAAGACCTGAAATTCGCAATTGATAAGCGAGACCATGGATTAGTGGAACTTCATTCAAACCAATGTAATAACATTTGCTAAGTGCGACTGCTACTTCAAACACATGCAAAACATTTTGGATAACCGGGACATAGGAATAGGAATAGCCTAAATTTGACTAAATTTTGTTTTGCAGGAACATGAGTGTGAATACGAAGCTGTTAGAGGTCCAATGTATAATGAAAAGGTAATGCAAAATGAGCTTCTCAAACACCAAACATGTGAATGTCAATCGTTGTCAAAAGCTCAGAAATGTCGCTATAACGCTGTGGGTTGCTCATTTCAGGTAAATTTTAATTCCAAATCGAGTAGAAACTTAATTACCTTTTGGAAAGGAATTGACTGTTTTCTTTGAACAAAGCAAAGTCTTTTCAAGACGTGTTCTGGAGATCAGGATTTTCATCAACTAAATTAACAGCAAACATCAAATATGGCAAATAATGAATTGAATCCAGGAAAAACATGGCAAAACCCACCATTTAATAGACAATTGAATACTACTATCTTTATGTCCACAAACATCCCTGGAACACATTTAAAGATGGTCAATGGTCCACCTTTGACAGGGCCGTCGACATGCACTGAAAAGTAGAGAGGCCATGTTTCAGTAATTCACTGGGAAACGTTTGAGATTTTGACCCTCTAGATTGGCTAAAATTAACTCACGTTAAGAAAAAAATTACTCGTAGAGGGGCAAATTGAGAAAATTTTGATTTATGCAATATGCAAGTGTCCATTTAAAACATTTAAAAAAAAATTATACACGCAGAGAAATAATTTGTGAGTAACTAATTTAAATATTTTCGATGGCCACTTGTATATTGCATGAATTAAGATTTACCTGATTTGAGCAAACTTCCATCAACTGTTCCCAGGGCCTTCTTCTCTCACGTCATCAATTCATCAAAAAGCGAGAAAGAGGCCCTAGGAACTAGCTTCTCTATGTTCTGCTGACTTCAGCAATTTTTACGTGAGTGTATGGATCATGAAAACTTTGTTAACGACTTGGTCGTTTATAGTACTATTAAAAGTGGTATTGTTTATTGGATTTTAATAAGCCGTTTCCGAGTTATTCCTTGTGTTAAGTGTCGGGAAACATCGCAAAATTTTACTGACTCAGCACCTTTTAAGCACTTTCCTCAATTTTAAGAGTGAATAACTTTATGACAGCTTATAAAAAGCCTTTAAATGGTACCATTTTTTCTAGAACTATGGAAGGCAAACCAGTTGAAAAAACTTTCATGACCTACACTTGGTAGTACAAACTGCTGACGTCAGCAAAAAACCAGAATATTGGACATGAGTGCAGAAAAGAGGCAAAAATGACTGTTTTTTTTACCTTTAATCTCGGCAACAAATAGTCCGAATTTGATAAACGACCCCATTTTTCTTATCTACTTTTTATGCTCTGTCTGTTCAAACAGCAAGATTTTACTCATTCATACCTTCAAAATTCCACTTTCAAAGAGGGACCTTAAAAGGCCCAATATCAGTACCATCAACCACTAGTAATATCAATACCATCTTTAAATGTGTTCCAAGGATGTTTGGGGACCTAAAAATAGTAGTGTTCAATTGTCTAGTAAAAGATGGGTTTTTTGACTTTTTTTTCCTGGACTAATTGTGAAGTATTTTCACAAGAATTCCTATATATCCTATTCAGAAAGTTAAACATTTTGTAGATCCACTGCAATAAAAAAGCTTACAACTTGCACAGTTGCCATAAGTTGTTCACCTTCACTTGTGTATTTATGAGCATTTTCTAAAACAAAGTTAACAACTATGATAATGTATAAATCTTTGAATAAGTTCAAACAAAAACCTCCTCTGTGCAAACTTTGCTCATAAGTACAGTATAATTAAAAATATGATACCAGAAAGCGAAAAAATGCATTCAATTAGAAGGACCACACAATATACCTTTTTTTAATAATTTTTGTTGTCACTGATTGATTGCATCCAACATATGGGGAAGTCTACCGGATGACCTATGAAAGTACCTAGGAAATTTTTTTGCCGTAAATCAAGAATAATAAAAGAGAATAATTAAACAAAAAATTAATAGCCTTATAAATCTCATTGCATTTAGTTCGTGACGTCACAACCTCGGTCGCTATTGTCCTAAGTAGCACTTGGATAATTGCAGAAAAACTGTTGAAAAGAAATTACATGCTCGTCCTTTGTAGACAATATATTGCGGCAAATTGCTCAGTTAAAAGAGAATTTAGCTGTCCTTCAAAATGCGCAAAGAGAGCAAAGCTGCATAAGTGAGGATCGACGTTTCTTAAATAGAATCGCGCCAGTAGAAAATGCTGATGCCAGTAACACTATGAATGTTTCCGACGTTGACTTAAGGCAACAGCTACTCAAAAACTCGAAAAAACTTAAGGATTTTCCCTAGTTTCATTATAAACAACTTTTTTTCTTTAAAACTTGAAAGTTGTTTTGCAATTCTGTTTAGCTCGTTTTTCCAATTTTTTTTGTTTTTCCTGTTTAGGCAAGCGCACAAGAGGAGATGGCAGATCACATGATAAGAAGCGAATTGATGCACAAAATTCTAGAAACAAGTTATAAAAAATTTCAAAATTTGAGACTTGAAAATGAACTTATTAAAAAGGAAAACCAAAATTTGCAACAAAAAATCAAAAAATTGAAGCAACATTTTCGAACGTTGTAGAACAAACGGCACTTCAAGTTGAAGTGACGAAGTTGGGGGAGCAGTTAAGAAAATAAGATTATCCAAAATGTTAACTGAATTCGAAGACGTAATTAATGCACTTAACGCTGAACTAGTTCGTTAAGTCGAAGACATTTAATTTGGAAGGTTGATAATTTTCGTGAACGGCGTAGTAAGGCTTTTACTGGAAATTTAATTATTTATTATTATTATTATTATTATGTGATTATTTACCCAGGATAGCCACTTCAGTTCTTTATGAACTGCAATCAATGAGGGTCCTGCCTTCCTGGAAACACCTCAGGGTACCATGCAGAATTAACAGTGATTGGTCTGAAAATGGGTGATTTTATGCGAACGTAATTAATGGATGACCCCATGGCCGTATACCAAGAAAGTTAAGTGGAGTTTCCAGTAACCTCAAAAGGAGATGAATATAGTAAAAGGATGTCCATTATTTGTAGAGATTGATCAATTGGAACGAGAAGGTTTTGTCAAAATGTTTCGTTGTTTATTGAATGTGAAATTCATGGAAAGTAACAGCTTTTACAGAGTTTACTATGTTTCATTTTACCTATAGGATGTTTACAAATTTTGTTTTGACTTTCTTTAATTGACGATGGAGTAGAAAGAGGGAATTATTAATCCTCTATTTTGTCTTCATAAAATTTTGTGTAAAATTAATAATTTGCTTTTTAAAAGGCTCATTTAAAAAATGCACGGAGGAGGGCTAAACAGTTATGAATATTTTCATAGAAAGGACTAGCTGGTACAGGTTTAAGAGAACGACATTTCGCGGAAGCTGATTTTCAGTTGTCGATCTTTCGCGAAACTTAATTCCAGTGAAATCCAAAATTTTGATTGTCCGTGAATACTACTTTCCGAAAAAAATTTATTTTTGTCTATTGCGAAATTTTTATGATAGGTGAGGCCATTTCTCTACTTTCCCATCTAAATATATTCACTGATCAGTCGGCCAAATAAATGTTCCTTGACTGGAGGTACTTTTTCAGAAGAGGTTTTGGTAAAGGTGACCTCGTACTTATAACTTCTCGTCACTCCATATAGCTATTACTTTTTACTTTCTTGTTCAATGTTTTAGAATAAGTAGGTATTATTTGCATTGGTCGTAATTAGGATAACCGAAAAGTAGTAATGGCATACTTATTTATCTAACTGTATATTGTTATCTCTCGATCGAGCTCAGTAGCTCTATGAAATCCTATGCAATTTTTTTATTTTCCTGAGCCTCAAAAACGTTTGTTTTAAAATAAATGTTTTATTAAATTTCAAATTATTTATTAATTATAATTTTAATTTTTAATTTATAGGTAGAAGAACCATGTACAGTATGTATGGAACCCAATTTTTTGATAAAAATAATAATAATTAGTATTATTCAAATGTTTAATCATTGAATTATGTAATTGTAGAAAGATTTTTGCACTTATCGGCCACCGTACCAGCATCTTTCTAGAAACTGGAAAATTGCAAAATTCTGAAAATGTTCCTTTTTGGTCATACTTATTCTATTCTGAATTGTTTACACATATGCTATAGTATAATTAACTGTTTGGATTTTATCTTCCTGTTTTATAAATATTTATCATAGTCATATAATTACAACACATCCGCATACCTTATTACTATGATTATCATAGTAAGTGCATTTGCCGTTATTTATATGATTATCATAGTATTAAGGTGCAGGACTCCGGCGCCATCAAATTCTAAACATGGCGCCAAATTACTATAAGAAGCCATTCACATCAGGTATATTCATTGTTACAAATGCTTGTGGTTTTGTCATTGGGAAATTCCCTAACGACATTTATTAATATATTCATTTTATTAATACCCGAGTGAACAGTGCCCCTACCCGGATCAACAGTGCCCCTACCCGGATGTATAGTGCCCCTACCCGGATGAACAGTGCCCCTACCCGGGTTTCTAAACCTAACTAATACTATGATAATCATATAAATAACGGCAATGCACTTACTATGATAATCATAGTAATAAGTTGTGCGGTTATGTTGATAATTAAGTAAAAACTGAGAGTAAATAGCTCAAAAAAAGAGCTACAACCCTTCACAAAATATATCGAGACTACCTTAACATTTCCAGAATTTACTCCAAACTCACTCAGTCTCCCCTCTCCCACCCCTTATTCAATGTTGAAATGATGTTGGTGACCAAACAAGGCCTCTAAGCTTCATTTACCATTTGTTGATACCATCAACATCAACATTGAATGAGGAGAAAGGGGAGAAGTCTCAATATTTATATGAAGAGTTGTAGATGATGAAATAGACTTCTTGTCGTCTACGTGCTCCTGGAATTGTTGTAAGTTCGTATTTAAAACCTACAGGGGTGGCGATGGGGATGACTTTACCTTAAGTGACCGATGGAATAGTGCCACTGCCACGACTCAGAGTGAAAAAAACATATTCTATTTATTCTGAATTTATGGGTTTAACAATCCTGTGTGTGGGACTGGATGATGTGAAAAAGGATTTCCCATAAAACATTAAAAGTGGCTTGTCTTCGTACCTAATACTTTAAAAGAAGAAAGTGATTGCGGATAAAAATTTCACTGTCTTAGGTTAATAAACCGCAAAATTTATGCCCGCAAAAATTCAGAAATTTTATAAATATTTTTTAAAAACTTTACTTATTACAAATAAATCATTTCTGCTCATGGTTTCAATTTAAAGTGTGATTTTTACAGATGACCGGTCTGCAAAATAGATAATGATGACGAAACCAAAAAAATTATCAAATGACATGATTGTCAAAAATTGACATTTTAGTCCAAATTTGAAGATTTTCACCCTACTTTAAATAATCTTTCAGAATAGTTCATAGCCTTATCTCAGATTTTGGTCTGTAAAATACACACAAAACAGGTGGTCAAATTAAAAACATGTGCCAATAGTTTAAGGCCTGTAACAAAATAGATAAATGCTCGAAGGGTTAACTTTAGATACTTTCAATGTCATTGAAACGCTTGGACTTGAAGAAAAAATAACAGGCCGCAAGTGGCCGTGAACTCACGCAAAAAGTGCAAGTAAAAATAAAAGAGCCGTCATGCAGCGGCAGGGAAAAAGGGAACATTTTAAAAGTCAGGATAGCTAAGCCAAAATCTAATAGTGTATCAAGGTCTTTATAGCCCTTACATTAGATAAGCTATTGTCGCGCTATACCAGATTCCAGAAACGTGCCGGACGTGCGTCATGTGCTTGGTAGATCTGCAAGCCAGAGGAGATTTCCTAACTAAATGTATTATACATATTTCCAAAGAGCTCATAAATAATCAATAGAAAAGTTTGTCTCCTCGATAGATCCATTCAAAGCTGTTGGTAGATTTTAAAAGCTGGTAATCACTCTAAATATATATTGTCGACCTTAAAACACCACATTTAAACTTGTGAGAGATTCACGTTTTCATCTAGACTAGTTAGCCAGTCTTTGTTTATTCTGTTTTATTCGTGAATAGCACAATATGTGCCACATAGTTCAAGCGCCAAGTTCAGACCACTATCATGATTTCTGTAGGAAAAAGATATGTATACTTGTTCTTCGAAACACATTTCAGGCCCTAGGACACGAAATTAAAAGAGAGGGGGCTAAAATTCCAGGTTTCAAGGTGTTGCTAGTTGGAGAAAATTTTGAATTTCTGACTTTCCAGATTGGTTGAAAACACACCACTTTTTGTCGATTATTTTTCCAAAAGTTACTGAAATATCTAGTACTTTACTTCTATTTGTTGAAAATCAAACTTCTACAAAATTCAAAATTGTATACTGGAAGTTGTGTTAATTTTAATGGCCTTTAGACATCGGCTAAAAATATCCGAAACCTAAATTGTAGAATTCATTTCACACATTTTTACAGACTTTTCGTGATTTGAACATTGCACGAAAACACACTCGTAGCATAATAGTACAAGGCTTTTATATGTATAGTGTGTCTAGAAAAAAATGGAACCCATGTCTCAGAAATATATATGTTTTTTGAATATTTACTTGCTTTATGCGGTTTTTATACCGTTAGAAAGATCTTTTTCTTAACTTTTCAAAAATATAACGTTTATCTTGTGAAATTCAATATTTAAAGAAG
>JAUBWS010067978.1:0-14326 GCA_032270445.1 Darlingtonia californica
AGAAAAGAAAGTCTATCTAATTCTATTTCCTTAACACCACAAAGTATACCAATAGGAAGTGGTGTTGTTGGTCACGTCGCGGTTACTGGCCAATCACAAATAGTAAACGATGTGACAAAGGTAAACTTTATTCTTTTTGCTAGATTCTTAAAATTCACGTGTTTTGATACAATAATTATGCAAACAAATTATATTTGAAATGTCTCTCCAAGGCCGAAAAATCGTCTTAAACTTGGGCAAGAATTTTGAAAATAGTCCCTTACTATTGATTCTGAGTACATACTGGTAGACCCTCTGAATCCATTTTCATTAAGCTCCCAACCCGTCTTTTGAGCCTGATCTGGTATCTCTGCTATGTACGTCTACAATTTTGTATTGTGAAGCCGAGGCCGGGTGGTTAAATCGCTTGACGCGTAAACTGGAGTCAATAGACCATTTTTCGTGTTGATATATTCTGAGCACTTATGTGCATGCGCTGGGGCAAAACTCCAAAGTTTAAGAAAAACTGAAGATTCTATCCTGGGTAAATAATTTAATAATTAACTAATTTTTTTTTAGATTGAAGAATACAATCCAGCGTACGATTGCTGGTGTTCATCCAATACACAAAACGCTCTTTTACATCCTATCAAAAATGGTTCAGGAGAGGTTTGAAGTCCTTACTGTATTTTTCGGTTTTGTGCACTTCACAGATCTTCTTTGTGAAAGCGCTCGATCAAGTAATGATTGCTTTCCTGTATAAAGAAAACAGAAAACTTTCAAAAAACACGACTACTGTTGTCGTCTAGTTTTTTCTAACGTGTTTTCACGAAGACTTCACTGAAGAGAAATAAAGTTTAAAATCGTAATAGGAAGTGTCTTTGAACAAAAAAAAGTCAAACAATGCATGTAAATTGTAAATTTTTTAGAAGTAACTATTTGTAAAATTATTCCATTATAACATTTTTAAAATCATTCTAATTGGGACCTCTAACGCGCGAATAAGTCGAGGTAACGCTAGGTTATCTACAATTTTGGGATTTTCACGATTTTTAACGGTTTATTTATTTATTTTTTCATAGACTATAGCAGTAATTGCTGCTATGAATAACAAGGACGGAGAGTTTGCACAAGAAGATATACAGGTTAATATTCTTTAACTTTTTTCCTAAAAAAATTAAAAGTCAATTAAAAATGAAACAAAGGGAGCTGCCGCTGGTTTTTGTCACCACATTTACTCCCATACAAGGTTATACCCCCTAAATAAAAAGTCTATGATAAGGTCTTTATCTTTAAAGTCCCTCGTAGAGTGTATTTTTCAAGTGTAATTGAGTATTTAGCAAAACTAAGTTCCTCAAATAGTTTTTTAGTTCAAGCAGTCCTCGGCCAGTGAAACGTCATGGTCGGTCATTAAGCCCTTGGCTACGTTGTGTTTTTGAAAAAGAGTGAAAATTTTTTTTACACTTTTTAGACTTTCAACTTGAATTTCTGGACACTTGAATGAAATAAACTAACTAAATTTGGTACCAAAAGAAAGCTCTTTTTATGCTCTTTAAAGCATAAGCTTTAAGCTTAAGCTCGTTGAGTTGATTCTGAATGGTTTAGAAGTTATGGGCTTCCAAAGACATAGTGGTATTTTGGTCAATTTTGGACGCATTAGGTGCGTCTTTAGGGCTCAAAGGGTTAAAAAATTTGGAAGCAAAACATAATCAACAATTTTAAGTCACAGCTTTTTTGTAAAATCTTTTCAACGATACCAAATTTATTGAATTTCATTCAATATTGAAGAAGTTATGATAGTCACTAGAATTATTGCCATGAAAAAAGTGAACCTTAATACCATTGACTTCTTGAAAATTTAGGGAACGTCTATTGACGCAAAATTCTGTTTTGTTGACGTAATAATTTTTGATATTTACAGATAGGATCAAGTTTTCTGTCATATTGTGGTATCAGCATTACTCATGCCTTGATATTTGAAACAACTAAAGAAGAATTCGATAGGAATAAGGTATGAACCATAGCATACACAATGTTTCATTCCATCCATCCATCCATCGATCTATCCATCCTCCACCCATCTGTCCATCCGTCCGTCCGTCCGTCCATCCATCTATCCATCCATCCATCCATCCGTCTATCCATGTATCCATACATCCATCCATCCACGTATTGACCTATTTGAAATTCGCATTCTATAATGAACTCCATTTCATTATTTTTTAGCAACTTTTGGAGTTTTCACATGATATATTTGAAGAACAATCATCCCTTACCAACGTTATAAAGAAAATATTGAACAAAGCACTAGAAATGTTTTTGTGTAAAAGGGCGTCACTGATGCTCCTGGATGATCCTAAAGACGTCGACGAGGTATGTGTCTTGACAGCTTATTAATGCGTGGTGACATGTTCAATGTTCGATTTATTATGCGTTCAACGTGCTAACACTTAGTTTGATTCAATCAATTCAAAGAAATTTACAAGGAGTGCTTAAGCTACGGATGAAATGATCTTGATCTCTCGCAAGAGTAGAGGAGTGTTGTACATAAAGAAGAAGTATTTGGTGTATTTGGATGGAGAACTTGATACATTCTTATTTTTCTTTGACAGAGGCAAGTCTTTTCAAAATTGTTTCAAGTCACTGCAGAACCTGATAACCAAGAAAAAAGATTTTCAAAGTAAGACATTTTGGTTATAGAAATTTAAGTTTTATTTTTTACCAAAATGATTTTTTAAAGTAAGTCATTTGATTTACTTATATTTGATTTAAAGGTAAAACATTTTGTGTCTGACAAATTTCTATTCGCACAGTTTGTTCCAACAGAAGTTCTCCGCGCATGAATCTCGTTTTTTATTGCCGGGTATACAACTTTCTTCCATTTGGATTTGAAAGCATTGATATTTTCTTGACAGCAAATCAAAAATTAGAATCAGGATTTCAAACTTATCAAAATCTTTAATGTCCAATTTCACTGTTGACTGAATGTCACTTATTTAATTTTTTAGATTTCAAAGAGATAGTATGGTATTTTCGTCGAATTTCGATCCTTTTTCTGATGTTCTTGCAGATAGCCACACTTTAAGTTCCAAAAAGGTATGTTATACCCAGCTCCCTTCATAATCCGAATTTGTCAAACTACCCGCCGAGCTTAAATTTGAAACTATTTTACTCTTCTTTACTTTCTGTGACCAATCAAAAATGACCTTAGAAATGGGCTTTTCCAAAAAAACATTGTTCATTCTATGTTGAGGATATGAACTTACATGAAAAATATCATGACCCCCTGGATTTGTCCTATTTTCGCATTGAGACCCCCTGGAAATCCACCTTTCAGCAAAGCATCACCTCTTGGACGTCCACAATTTGTGACAGTTAGCACCCCCTGGACGTCAGATCCTCAACATAGGTATAAAGCTTTTTTCTGGAAAAGCCCAATCGACTCTTGGCTGGTATGCAGGACTACTTTTGAAAACTATTCTCCTACTGTCGGCAACAAAGAGCTCAACATCTCAACGTTGCCTACTTTAAAGCATGCCAAAGTTTATAATTGTTGGATAGCTCTTTCTAATTTTATTATTAAACATTAAGAAATCCTTTAAAATTAATCCTAAACAATCGAAATTTATAGCTCGGCAGTCGTTGAGAAATTAACAACATAGCTCATATTTCCTAGACTATTTAACTATATATAGCGGCGTAAGTTAAACAGGCACAGAGACGGCGAGTGTCCGTACGGCACTCGGCACTCGCAATTCCCTTACGGCACTTTTTTTCGGCACTTTCGGAAAAGAGACTGGCTAGCCAGTCTAATATTTCCAGGCATAATAAATTTTGTTTTTTGGAAGTATGAAATTTTCAATTGTCACTTTTGAAATTAATAATGTTTAAATTTTCTTCTACATGTTTTAACTTTTAGCAAAAGAAGATGATATTAAGTTCCACGCCTGTTTCTTCGGTACCGGCAGGAATTGTATACGAAGATGGCATCATTAGCATTCCTGTTCGAAACAATACGTCACACATCATTGGTGTACTAAAGTTGTATGATCGAGAACAGCATGATGCAATTGCCGCGAAAGAAGAACAAGTATTGGAGGTACATGATCTACCGAATACGGTCCTCTATATTACCGTATATGGACTAATTTCTTCCATAATGTTTAAAGTATTGCCCTTCATGTTGGGCCAAAACACCTTAAAAATGGTGTTAAAATGGCTTACACCAATAATAGAAAAAAAGTTGATATCTTTTATCTGTAATTTCCTGTTTCAAGTTCAAAGTTTTTTAAATGTATATAAAGTAAAAAAACAGATTCCAAATAAGTGCATCTTGTAATAAACTTGAAATTTAAGTTAATCAGACAAGAATACTAAGATAATATAAAATGTCAATATTTCTGTTTAGTTTCTAAATCATTGTCAAGATTACAGTGAAAATGAATCAAAATAACTAGAAATATTGACATTTTATATCATCTTAGTATTCTTGTCTGATTAACTTATTTTTAAGTTTTTTACACGATGCACTTTTTCAGAATCTGTTTTTTTACTTTATGTATTGCATATATCGGCTGTTAAAGGTTTTTAAAACTTAGACTATTCCTTACTGTCGTATAGACTTGATTTGGAACCAGTGCCGGTAGACCCAGTGTAGAGAGAAAAAGCTCGGAACTGGTCTATCAGGTAGACTACCATTTCCATGTCGTATAGACACTTGTTACTACGTTATACATTTTTATGAGACATCCTGTATAGACTACCTGTCAAACATGTCATCAATTATCAACAAATGGGAACTATGAATAGTGAGAAAAATAAATAAACAAAGTTACGGACAATTTTTTTCAGTCAGACTTTAGAAGAGCCAGTAAAGCTTGAGCGGAGGCTATGCTTATTTTCTGAACCGTTTTCAGCCTTTTTTTTTTCTAGAACAAAAGAATACGTTGTGTAACTTTTTGATTCATATTTTTTTTTCAGGCATTTGCGATATTTGCAGGTCTTGGTATTAACAACTGCATTATGTACGACAATATAATGAAGGGACAAGCTCATCAAAAAGTTGCTTTAGAGGTACAGTGTTACAAATAGAGAGGATCAGTTGGTGCATTCTAGGACAAACAAGTTTCGTAAAGCCCGTTGCAATAGTTACAATCTCTACAAATGTTTGCCTCTATCAAGAGACCCGTTAGCCATTGTTAAGTAGTCCATTTAAACGCCTTTTGAAATGTTGTGTGTGTCTTTGTGGAGCCGTGGCCGAGTGTTAGATTGCTGAGCTTGAGGCCTACGGCGGTGATAATTACTCCATAATGTTCCCTGTAGGTGTTTCACAGGAAGGCAGGACCCTCGTTGATAACAGTCCAAAAAATGAAACTGAAGAGGCTATCCCAAGTACACATTCGTAAATAAAAAAATGTTTCGGAGACGTCGAACATTTCCTTTGTTGGCACGAGAGTTACTCCATTTCTGTTAAGCCTAGAAATTCCAGCAATTTTTTACTATAGTTTGATATGTAAAATGTCTCGTTTAGGCCCTATCATACCATACTGCTGCTCGACAAACTGACGTTGATGTTCTTAAGGTATGTTGCTTTTAGTAATTTCCTTGACAATATCCTGGATTCTTTGACGAAATTGTTGAAGATCAATCACTTCAGTTGAAAATTGGGGTTTTAAATCGGCTTTTTTCCTACACATTTTCGTATGCCCTTAAACACCCCTTAAAACCACTAGCAATTTTGTATAAATTTAAAAAAAAATCAAAAACTCAGGGTGTCTCACCATTCTAATAAAAATGCAAATTCTAAAATTAAAGATTAATTCACTACTAATTCATGAAAAGGAGGCCGGCTGTATGGTGCACAGCGTGCAAAACGCCCAAATATGGGTCCCGTATATTATCGTATACGGGACTGTATTCGGTAGACTCTCACGTTGTGGTGAAAAATTGATTCAGTAAAACGTTTTGAAATTTCTAGACTGAGTGATAATATAATCAACTATATGAAACTTTTTCTCTTCATAGACTGCAACTATACCATCGTGTAACAAGTTCCATTTAACCAGTTTCAGTTTTGACGATTTTTCTTTACTCGATCACGAAATGCTGACATCAGCAATTCGAATGTTCAAGGAGTTTGGATTCCTACAGAAATATCAAATTGAATATGAGGTAAACCCTATCGTTTTGGAATACTGGAATAAAGCAGTCCAAATTATTCATTAATCACTTCTGTGCCGGGAATCTTTGGAGATTTCTATTTCTTGACCGGAGACCGCTCCCTGATGCATGGGTCACGGAGCTCCTAGGTCATCCAGGGGTCCAGGACCGTAAAAAAACTTAAATATGTTTGTCATTGGCACTTAAGTGGTTAAGAAAGCATAAGTTTTTAGCCAAGTAAGGTCTATCATTTTTTCAGATTTTCGACATATTCTATCCAGAGACTGTGACCGCAACCATGCAAACTGCATCCGTGTGGTCTATGTTCTGAATCAGATCATGTAAAATCTTTCCAGTGCTATTAATATTCACATTTTTAACTTTTAGATATGATTATGCAGGTCTTGCTATGCACCAAGTTAAAGCCCTTAACGCGATTACTAAAAAATGATCGGGTCTGTTGTTATCTTCTGAATCTTTCAGGATGTATGTATGATGCAGGCAGCGGTATTTCGGAACACATGCATAAATCTTAGGGTTCAGCATTTACCGTGGTAGTCCGCTAATATTAGAAAAGTAAAAATATCAGAAAATGTTTTGATTTCTTCACATAGCCATTTCTGAGTTAATCATTTAACTTTTGTTGACATCGTTTAGGTTTTATGTAGGTTTTTAATAACCGTGAAGAACAATTATCGAAGAGTCATTTATCATAATTGGAGACATGCTTTTAATGTGACACAGTCAATGTTTGCTATGCTAACGGTAAGTAAAAGCTTATCACTAAAGAAAATTTCATCATAATCATTATGATCCAACACCATGATCAGCAAAAATGCTTTTTTGGGGGTGGTGGGGGCGTGCAAATTCTGGCCCCTTAGACATAAAATTTCAATTTTAGAAGCTCTTTCATTTCAGACTGGAAAAATGAGCGAGCAGTTTAGTTCATCGGAATGTCTTGCCTTACTTGTTGGTTGTCTTTGTCATGATCTGGATCATCGAGGCACAAACAATGAATTTCAAATGAAGTAAGTTAAAGAAAACTTCTTTTGATTTCTTTGGATTATTTATAGCTTTTTTGAGATGTTCTGAATGAATGGGTTAAACTTGCAAAAATAACTATAAAAGCTTTAAATAGTCATTTGAAAATTTCAAAATAAAAGTATATCAAGTTAAGAGTTGACTCATAGTATTTTTATGTCTCTGATATTTAGAACCGACTCTCCGCTTGTCAAACTATACGGAACATCTACAATGGAACAACATCATTTTAACTGTGCAATAACCATATTGAATAGCGAGGTAACTAGTTATTCTCAAAACTACGACTAATCGCGTAGACACTTCGTGGCTAGTTCCCGGGATAATACTAATGTTGAATCAAACTGCGCAAGTCTTTTCGAATTCCCTAAAGCCCAACACGATGATCTTTTAGCCGGTATGGGTCCAGTCTCCTATGTGTAGAACACTAGCTTTTTTTGGTCCCTTATGCGGACATGTAGGAGCTCCAAAACACATGCATCAGGGAGTCGCCCTCGGTCATTGAAAATAATTCATAAAATGTCCCAAAATAGTGAATTTCTTTAAAAAAATGCTTAGTTTACACGTGAATAAATTGCACTGGAGCATTGAAATGATTGGTTCTCGAAATCATTTGTTGGTTAGCAAACTCAATAAATCGGCATAGTGCCGTAGTTTAGTGGTTTAGATGCCTTCAAAAGGCAATCGTATCTACAAATTTCTAGTTACTGCTAATTTTACAAGGTTTATCAAGACCAGTTGATGGTTATAATTACGTTGTTTATGGTTAATTCATAAGCACTAACAGAATATTCTATTTTCGTTTTAGGGGAACAATATTTTTGCTCACTTGCAATCAGACGAATATAGGAAAGTTATGAAGTTGTTAAAGCATGCCATTTTGGCAACTGACTTGTCTAATTATATGAGGTGAGTTTTTTAGCTCCACTTTACTGTAATAAATGGGTGGAGCCTTTGCGGAGTGACTAAAGCGCGTTGGACGCGTAAATTGGAGTCGCGAGTACGTCTCCCAAGGACCCTCATTGATATTAGGGAGGTTACGCAAAAAGAATTTCCAGAACGTCTGCGCAACGTTTTACGTTGTAGATTTTGATTTGCTTAACCTCGCTAATAGTACATAAGAAACGGAGAGGTTATACTGGGTAAATAATCAAATCAAATGAAATTTATACTATCTGGTTTTTTATCTGGTTTTAGGCAACGAGAAAAGTTTTCATCAGCAGTCGTTAATAAATCACTTGATACGAACTATCCAGAAAACCGTGCAATGTTGAGAAGTATGCTAATGACGGCGTGCGATCTAAGTGGGATAACTAAACCATGGAACATTCAAAAACGGGTTAGTGTCAAGATACATGGAGTGTGTTTATTTTGCATTTGAGGACCATGGAAGTTTTCCGTAGTAAAGTCCGTAAAAAATGTTTTGTCCCTAACCTGTTTGTGTTAGTGCCTCGTCTATTCGTTTTTGTTTCCGGTTTCGCCGTTTACCATCTACGGCTATGAGCTTAGCATTTATACTATATATATGTAATTCATGAGCGGTCCCAAGAGAGTAATGAGATTTTTGGAAAAACGTGGACCCAAGGGGTGAAGGTTTCCTTACCCTGCTAGAAAACTAACATTCTTGGAAAGCTTAGCAATTTCGACGTCATTTAACATCCCTTGATATTTGCAATTTTTGGACTCAACCCCCACCCTGCGAAACTTCTTCATATTTTGTTTACCTCCGTGGATTTTCCATGAAAATATTAAAAAGTTCTTTAAAACCATCAGGGGTACAAAATATTTCTGGAATATATCATATAGTATATTATATAGCGTGGAAAAACCTAGTATATATATATATATATATATATATATAGAATTAAGTATAGGCTTTTGCAATGAAGATGGAATATCTTTGAAGACAACAATCTCCTTGAATCCTCTTTCACTTTGTTTCTATCAAATCCAGGTTGTACATTTGGTGACCAGTGAATTCTTCCATCAAGGTGACATTGAAAGAGATAAACTGCACGTGCAACCTAAGGTGAGTTGACATATTTGCCATGAATACATTGAACAAATGATGACAACGTTGGTCGGCGTATACACGAGGCTTTCATGTGAGAGTTACAGCTACATTGGAAGAGAGCCTTTCTACTGGGTTTAGAGGCACTGTAGGGTGTAATTTCAAATCGGTACTACCCACTGAGTTGAAATCAGTACCAAACTCAAAATGAGTTGACTTGAACTCACTTTGTAGTCCGTCAGTCTCAACTGTATGCCTTAGGACAAGAATTCGTTTTAGATTAATTATAAACTTAAAAGTATCATTGCAAATACAAAACTGTAATATTTACTAACCCTATTTACATCAGAGGTAAAAGAAATTCTGGAAGAGCTTTAACAACTTTTGGAAAGCGGGAAAGGGGGGAAGGTGGTACTAGCCTTTTAGAAGTGGACGAGTATATTCAGCCCGAGACTCGAAAGCCGACCCTTGGTGAGACTACATTTTGACGATCTTTACAAGTTTTAAAAGGCTTTTGAGACCCTTTGTGGGACTATGAATTTTCTCTAAAATTTCAAAAGTTTTCCCAAACTTTATTGAAAGCGCAACCCTTAAAGGAACTGAACTCAAAACTTCGTGATTTTGCGACTCTTAGTCGGACTCGGAATGGTAAAATAACATACCCTTACGGTCGGCACATATCCGCATGGTCCATAGGTTTAGTACCCCCCCCCCCAGTACCCCCCCCCCCCTCCTGGAGTGTGAAAAGCGTTATCGGACTACAATTCGCAGTCCAAAGGACAGGCATTTAAAAACGCCAAAACTGTTTTTAGTTATATTGATAAAATCAGAAATTTTATAAATTTTTTTTTTCAGCAAATGATGGATAGAAAATATATTTTACAATTACCAAAACTTCAAGTCAGTTTCTTTGAATTCATGGGCATTCCTGTCTATAAAGTAAGTGTCTGTTTGTTTTTACATTTCTTTTTTTCATTTTTTCCTGCTACTTCATTGCCTTATCAACTCTTTTAAGTATGAAACGAATAGAAATGCAGACTCTAAAATTAACAGTTCAAATAGAAAAACTTGTTCAAAAAAGTCTTTTCCCTAAAACATTCTAAATGAAGGCCGTTTTTATAATTAAGATTGACCATTTCAGCTAAAAGGCCCTAAAGGATAGATTGTACTAGCCCGTTCTGAAAACTTACGTTACATTACTTCTCCATATCTCCATACCCGAAAAAACTCCAGGGCCCACGCTACGATTTTGAAAGTGAGGGGGCAAGATTTACTATCAACAAGAAAATTGTGAAATTTTGATCATCTAATCTTTCTAAAAACGACCTGTTTTATACTTACAAAAAGCTTTTTAATAAGGAAATATATGACTTTTTCTATTTGCCACTTGCAATTATTCATAGAATTTGCTATTGCCGACCTTAGTTTCGGCAAATCGAACTGATTCAATAATACCAAGGTGACCCAGCTATATTTTAAATTAAAAAAGCAGAAAGATCTTTCAAATAAGACACTAGCAGCTATTCGGAACTCGATTAACTAACTTCCTTTTCAGTTCCAAGCCATTACTCTATCCATGTCTGAAACCGTTTCTTATTCAATCAGATGTCTTAGTTTTCAGTTAGGATACACAGAATTTAGAAAAAATAAATCACATTCTCGTTTAGGTCTTAGCTGACTACAGCACTACATTGAAGCCATTCTTAGAGGGCGCCAAATCCAACAAAAACACATGGGAAGAAATGAGTACACAAATAGAAAAAGGTCACGTGCATCCTGACATTGAAACTGTTTTACATCCAGTGAGACAAGAAGAGTTCCTATAGCTGTTGTATCCAGTGAACTAGAAACTGGGATAGATTGATCTTTTCAGCGCCGAAACAACTCGCTCAAAATGTTAATGTCGTATTAGTGAGCAAAAGTAATTCAAATGATAGTTAGTCTATCAAATATACTGCTCCGGGCTTATTTCCCTCCTCTTGGTCTATAAGTTAACGTCCAAAATCGAGTCGCCAAAATTATAAAATACGGACCATTTGCAGTAGCTATTTCTACCATAACAATAGTGTCACCACAACAACATGAAAAAAGAGCCAATCACGTCGCTTTGTTACGCGCACTATTAACTAATCGGCGTGACTATCTTTTAACAATCGAAGTTAAATGTTTATAGTTTCCAGACTTCTAAATTACTTACTTTTGGACGTTAGCCTATAGACCAAGAGGAGGGAAAAAAAGCCCGGAACAGTCTATTGGATAGATTAAATGATAGTATGGCCAATTGAATGAATGATTTGATATGATTCACCCAACTTGAGTTACCATTTTCTTAGTCTAGAGTTATCAATGAGGGTCAAGCCTTCCTAAAAACACCTCAATGCAGAATTATAGTGACAGTGGCGGCGCCACATTTTGAAAAGTGGAGGAGCTTGGGAGTGAATTTTGTTGAAAAACCTGATGCCCCCCCCCCCCCCCCCCATGCAACTTTCACTACGCCAAGCCTCGTAAGAGATTCAAACTCAGGATTCTGGTAAACGCGTCCAACACCTTGACCACTATCAGCTACGGCTCCAGTAATTAAACTGACATAAACAGAACAAATTTCACCTCCATTTTTACGTCCAGGCCAACCTAAAAAAAACAGCATCTGAACTCGTTTCCGCCGTTAAAAGGGTCAATCTACTTTATCCAAACCTCTGAAATATTATTTTTTACTCTACAGTTTAAAAGAATGAAATTATATAACTTGATTATATATTTATAAAATGCCAATTTAGTATTTTTTACTTACGGCTATATATTATATATATATATATTTTGCTAAATAATAGAGCGAATGCAACGAAATTCTCCGCGGTACTGTAAATTTAACGATGTCCGTTCTTCATTATGAAATTACTTTGCGTTTTGCGATATCGCTCCTAGCCTATAAATTAATAGGGAACTAGTATAATCAGTTAAAGAGCTGCCGCCCGCACGTACACGACACGGAAAACAAGAAGACTATGCAAGAATGTATGCCAACATTAACTATAAAATAATCTGTACAACCCCCAGTTTATTTGTCGGTTTTTGACATTAACGAAAAAAATTCATTAAAGCCAGAATTAGCTACTTAACTGCCGGAACATGTCTGCATAATCTTTGGACAGATTGTTTATTTGTTAACTGGTGGTGAGACACTATCTGGTATATATGTTCTCCTTAAGGATTCATTTTTCAAGTTGAACAAAGTGAAAAGTATAGTCTGTGCAATTTTCTTATGTAGAATAAATTTTGCGGTTTATGAAGAAATTGAAATCCATCAGAAAACATAATGAACTTAAGTTTGTCAGGGGAAAAAGTTTGAAACGATGTAAATATGTATGAAAATTAATGTATGTAAGAACAAAGTTTTAAATGTTATTGGAAATGTACAACATTGTAAAATTGTAGATGAGAAATATAATAGTGCTAGTTTTAATAATCTTTTATTATTTTTGTTTTAAAAGCATATGGTCATGTGCCCAACTTTCAAAGTTTTTATTAAAATGAAGTTCTTTATAGTTTGGGGTGAGCGGTTCCCTGAAGGTGCCTCAAGAATGATAGAAGCCAATCCTCATTGATGACTGTTGGAGAGTGCTCCTCTTTGAACCCTTTTAAGAAAGAAAATTCAGTTTGTAAAATTATTTTATTGCTAAATGGCGTCCTAACTTGCTCACGTCCCCTACATGTCCACGTGACTTCGTGGCTTATGTTCCCTACGTGTCTTATATCGAGGGGTAAAGCACTCAAAAATATGGTGTACGAGATTATTTGATTTTTTATTTTTTTGTGATTTTTGATTTTTTTTGTGATTTTTTTTCAAAGTGTACGATATTTATTTGAGTTTTACCCCTCGTCTTATGTGTCCTACATGCTTCGTATCCTACTTGGGGGGGGGGGGGGGGGGAGGAAAATATGCAACATATGTATGCAAATGCAATGCGGTATTGTTACCCTGTGTACGTCCTACACGGTCATGGTTTCTATGGAACCATAGATCCATTTTCAAGTCAGATATACACTTATCCCAAGATTATTATCATTATTTAGGTTAAATGGCTAAAAACTGTTTATTTCTAGCAATTTGGCTTACTTTGGCATTTGTAGCATGTCGTTTAACCCACATTGGTCCGTGGGACACTTTCTTTTTACGGTCTTGGACCCATGGGTAGACAGCTAGGAGTGCCGCATCAGGGAGTGGTCCCCAATCTAGTCTATCAAATATACCGCTCTGGGCATTTTGCCCTACTCCTGGTCTATAGGCTAACGTCCGAAACCCAGTAAGTTAAAATCGAAAAATGAGGAGCATGCGCAGTAACTATCTCTACCATAACAATAGTATCACCAAAAAAATATGGAAGAAGAGCCAATCACTTCGTTTTTTTACGCACACTATTAACCAATCAGCGTATCTATTTTTAACAATCGAAGTTTAATGTTTATAGTTTCCAGACTCCTAACTTACTCGGTTTTGGACGTTAGCCGATAGAGAAAAGGGCAAAAAAGCCCGGAACGGTTTATCGGACAGACTATCCCCGATCATGAAATAAACCATATCCAAAAATGAATTATTGTTATTATTGTTATTAACAAGTAGGGCAGGTATTACAAAGTGGGGTAATTATTACAAAGTGGGGCAAAACAACTGTCTTCATTTTTTTGATTTGGGCAGAACCCGTAAAAATAAATCATCAATGTAAATCCAAGCAAAAATTTATTCAGTTACAAATTGCTCCGTTTCCATTTGTGCTTTGATGACCAACTATGATGTCTAAATAATTCTCCAATACCTCAATTTTTGTACTCCAACTATCTTGATTGATATAATATTTAAATCAGTTTAATCAGGTGCCAGTGCACCATTAATGAAATAGTTTTTAATTATCAAAGTACTATCAATTTTGTTATTCACAGTTCTGTCTTTTATCTTTTGTTTACTAATGGTCAAGTTTTCCCTTTTAGACCTAAATTTTTGAAAAGTACACTCAGCAAACAAGAAGATTATTGAGAAGCTAATACCAGCTATCAGCAACAAAAACAAACCACCAAAATAATCAATACCAAATTGATGGGCGGCTGATTGAGAATTTGAGCTATCTGCACATTCGCTGC
>JAUBWS010067989.1:3766-14322 GCA_032270445.1 Darlingtonia californica
TGGTTTGAGTCTGGCAGTGGAATGTTCATGTTTTTTTGTTTTTATTTTGTATCATACCTTTATCACATCACATCAAGTGATGTTCACTTATTTTTTTCGTTTCTAAAAAATGTTGTTTTTTTTACTTCAAAATTCTTAGTCTGATAGCGAGATCTTGTGCGTACAATCATTTCACAAAAAAAAAGCCAATAGCTGAGAAATTGTAAATTCAGAGCCGAGAAACCCTCAATTTGGTCAATGCGTGTACAACTACTTTCTTATCATTGAAACGATTATATCTCAAGCACAGTGTCATTTTTTTAGAAAAGTTTTTTGAGTCTCATACTATTACTAAAACATAAAAATAATAAAATTGCCAACAAAAAGTGACAACACGAGAATTTAATTGTCGGTGTCGGTGCCCAGAATTTCTAGTAGTTCAACAAAATTTCATTCTGCTTGTTTTGTTGGCTAGCCGAGTCGGTCAGGTTGGAGCATTCTGAAGATTTAGTCAGATGCGCCGGTTGTCTGTTCTTGCTACTTGGGCTGCCATCTTTGTTTAAATCGTAATTCCACGAAATCTGTAAACGATGGTTCTGATTGGCTGGTTCGTAATTCAGTACTAGCTTTAGTAAACAACACAGTGTGGAAATTCCCTTAGAAAAACTTCCTCACCATTCACCCATACTATACTGGGTCGGGGTTGAAGGGTTAAGTAAACCTGACGTCAAGACAATGGATGTTATCAAGTTTTTCTTGGAAAATATGTTGTTTTTTATACGCTTCTGTCTAAGTTATCTACAAGTGAACAATGTCAAATTTCTACTTTGTTATGCATTTAGGGCCATTTAGTAAAAATGTTTTTAAAGTTTTTTATGCAACATAGATTTATCAAAATTTCTTGTTAGTGTAATTCACAAGGTTATTATAATTAAATTGTTACTCTAAGGACCCGAATAATAGGGGGGTCCTAATAAAAGGGGGGGTCCGAAATTTCTATAAAATATAATAAACGGGGGGGGGGGGTCTGAATAAACGTGGGGGTCCGAAAATATTTTGAAAAAGAATAAGCGGGGGGCCCGTTTATTCGGGTCCTTAGAGTAGTATTGTAGCAAGACATTTCCCCATTATGCATTAATCAGAAGCATACAACAAGCCAAAAATACAAAATATCTGTTCTTTTTTTCCAGGAAAGTCACTTTGACAAGGAATCTAGCCAAAACCAAATGATCTTCAGAACATTTCAAAAAATCTAGAAAACTATATAAAATATGAAAATGCAGGAAGCTCAAAATGCACAAACTTGGTCATCATTATAACGCCTAACGCTAAGTGAACAACCCCTTAGATTTCCTTTTTGAAAACTGAGGACTGAAGTGAGATTTGAACTCACAACTTTATGCATTACTAATGCAACTGCTCTACCACTGAGCTATCCAGTCCGTGTGGGAACAGTGTCGGGTTTTGGACTCAATCACTCCAGTATTCACTGTGTGCTGGCAAGATACAATATTTGTATTCGTATCATACAATGATGCATGATGTATCATTAAGGCTGTAAGAGTCATCTCAATTAGCGTTACCCAGGAAAGCCAAAAAAAGCTTGCAGACATCAAATCGTCTCAGAACACATCCATATTTATTTCCAAGAAGCTGAAATTTTCAGCAAACACATCAAATTTTCCAGCAAGGTTAGATTTCTAAATTTCCTAAATATTTATTGAACACATGTAAGTAAATTTCTAGGAAAAACATGCCTTCTAAACAGATATTTTGCAAAAATGCCTCATAGGCAGCTTTTGATTAATGTAGCCGGTTAAGACAGATGCTTGTGGAAACTTGTGCACAAGACTGAACAATGTTGCATTTTTTCTTATTATTAACATTATATATTACAAGTGTTGTGTCACTGAGAAATTTTGAAAGATATGTTGAAATTTAAACAAAATCCAAATTTGATTCAAGAAATCAGAGATGTCAGAGAGGTAAGTGTTCTTCATCTGTTACTCTGCACTTGTTTACTCCTTTAAATCGCTGAATGCTGGATTACTCTTGCTCTAGAAAGTAATAATTTCAAACACTTTTTCCCTGAAACTAGGACAGTTCTATAAACTTGGCATTTTCAAAAGCAACACAGGACTGTTGTCAAAAAATTATAGTGATGATTATAAAGGCTGCGACCAAGCCATAGCTAAAAACCTGCTTTATGCACTTTATGCACCATTTTTACAAAGTTATCAAAATTAAAAATTGAATATAATATATATATATCTTAGTTTGAAAAGTGGTATTGCCAAAGTTCTATAACAGTAGTAAGTTTTAGAATACATTAAAAATAACGTTCTATGCTGATTTCAGCATTTAATTCACAATAGTTGAATTTTCTGAATTTTTTGCTGGTGTAAGCATTTTTTTTAAATTATGCATTCTGAAATTTTTACAACTACAACTTTTGCAAAAATTTGAAGATAATGTCACTTTTCAAACTTGAAATATTTAATTTTCAATTTTGATGATGTCACCAGCTTTTCAGCCAGTTACTTACAACAGGCATATTTGGTACCATCTAACAGGGCTAAAAAGTGATCTGGTTTTGGTTCTTTTGAGCCACAAATGAATAATATTTGGGCTGATACCAATGTAAGAACTCACAGCTGACATCACAGTTAAAACTACACAGTTATTGTATGCAAACACCAAATATGAATATTCTGATTTTGATGATTTTCATTTGTTTAGAAATCTACTGGGAGAATTTTTTCTTTGGCAAATTAATTGATTATATATTTCTTTTTTTACCCTGATTAGTTCTTTAGCAGTTCTATATTTTTAAACCCCTTTTCATCTTCATATTCCTTATAAAGGTGTTCCTTATTAAAGAATCTGTATGGCTTGAGAAGTTAAAAGTATTCTAAAAGTGATTAATATTTTACTTAAGAACACCATGTTAATTAACATACACTATACACAAAAGCACCTTGATCATGGTATACTACCACGCATTCACAATTTTAACATAATAGCCAATTAAGCTGTGATTACATTAATTTCTGGCTTACTAAATCCATACCGATGTACCCTTCATAAAAGTAAGGTTCTCTTGTTAAATCAACTAACTGTGGAACAGATTGGGATTAGTGAGGCTACCAACATTTATGAATAGCCTCTTTTATCCAGACAATAAAGTTAACTTAAAAGGTTGGAATTTTCAGAATCACAAATTTCTGTACAAGGAAGTGTGTGTACAATCATCACCAACCAATTTTTATTTGTATTTTAGAAAAACGGTGTATTGGAATACCAGGTTGTTTGGAAACAGAATAGCTGGGTAACTGCGTCTGAGTTACAATACTGCAAAAATGTCATTGATGAGTTCCATAATAAGAATGGTGGAGAAGCTGCAAACTTACAAAGCCAAGGCGCTGAAAATCATGAAGCAAAAGAGAAGACCCAAATAAAAAAATCAGGTATAAATACAAAATAGTCTATGCATTAAAAAATGAATTTAATATTTTTTATGTGGAAACCTGATCACATCACAATGATCTTGAAAAGAAGCTAATCATTAATATTACCCAATTTTGCTTTGAATTTCTGGTCTACAGTATTCCTAGTTCTTCGTCTGTGGACAAAATTACATACTTTCAAAAATAGTGTGTTTCATTTTCCGTATATCATAAGCGTCTTCCAGGTCTTTAAAAATTATACGACGAAAAATCTTTAGTTATTTTTCTGTCTATATCAGGAACACTGTGGCCTGTTGTAACAGTTTTCTATCTCTTTCTGGTGATATGTTATGTTTTTATATAGGAAATATTTTGTGAAATTTTGTGACCATATGTAATATGTATACTTGACTGATCTTTTAATTTATCACGAACTTGTAACTATTGTTGTCATAACATAAACTACCTATTTATTGACACTCTTTTCTACGTAATACACCACAAAAAATGTTGAGGATATGGACTTACATGAAAATTATCATGACCCCCTGGATGTCCAAAGATAGTAACTCAATCCCCTGGATTTGTCCTATTTTTTCAATAATAAGACCACCTGATTATCCACTCTTCTGTCAATTGTTACAGGTGAGACCCCAGAAATCTGCTTTTCAGCAAAGCATCACCCCCTGGATGTCCACAATTTGTAACAATGAGCATCCCCTGGACATCCGATATCCTCAACATAGGGTATACAGTTTTTTCTGGAAAAGCCCATTTAAGAATGATTTTTTCCTTTAATTATTGCTTAAACACTTCATGTTCACTTTTTTGTACAAAAATCTTTATTTCAGATAAAGCAACAGAGGAAAATATATGTGAGGAGAGTGCAAGGACAAGTCAAGGTATTTCAAAATTCATAAAATGAAAGCCTGGAACATTTTGGAAATTTCAGGAGGTGTTTTTTTAGAAGAAAGGGCTCTTTTTTTAATAGAGACAAAATTATTATAACTATGATTTATCCAGCATCAAAAAATACCAGAATACTCTACAGTCACCATCTAGTCTATAGCAAAATCATCTCCGATGTCATAATTTATGATCTAAATAAAAAAATTTATAAAATTTGTAATTTCTTTTTAATCACAAAAAGTTATTGACTGTTTTCAAAGTACATTAATTCTGTACACCAAATAATCGATTCAACAGCACTTGGTGTTTGAAAACATTAATCTGATAATTTCCCTCGAAATAAAGAAGAAACAGGGTAGAAGATGGATGCTAGAGCCAGAGAAGAGTGGAAACTTTTGGCTTAAGCATAAATTTGGTGTTTTTTAAGGTTTGATGACAAGCTACATGGACTTCCTGGCGAGAGTAACTATGACTCTCTTAGAGTAGCCAAATGTCGCTCATCCTATGACTTCATTTTCTTTAGTTGAAAACCTTACTGTAAGTGTCCAAAGACCGGATATCAAAACTGAAATTGAAGTGACACCTGAAGACAAAATTAAACACAGAGAAGGTATACATAAAGCCTGCTGGTTTTTACTAGATTTGATATTTTAAACTCTACGGCTGTGAGACTGAAACTGTTCTCTCACATATTGATGATAGACTTGCTAAGTCCAGTGTATCATGACCACTCTCGTAAGCACTGTGATTTCCTATACTTGTAGGATACTGTAGGCCCAGTTGATATCGTAGACGGTTCACTAAACACTACACTCATTGTATTATTGTCAATAAACTATACCCTGCTTATTTACGATAAACTTTTTCGGCCCTAAATGATGAAACTTTCGTAAGCATCGTTATCATAATTTTGGCCTAGAATTACAACCTCGATGAAAATTGATTTTGATCTCGTTTTTCACAATTGTTTAAATTTCATTTTGAAGTGAGTTCTGTTCCGTATAAGTGTAAGCGAAAATTTTCCTTTGGTTTAAAGTGGCAAAGTGGCAAAAAATTATGCCCAGTGAGCAAAATCGTGAAAAAACCCATGTGGAGGAGTTTTTTCTCTTTAAACGGCATGCAGGATTGGTATTCAGAAAACCGAGACCCGGGACCCAGAGCCCGAAACTCAGAGTGGAACCCGAGACCCGTAACCCTTAATTTTGCTTTTTGCGGCCCAATTAGAACAATAGATCATATAGAACATAGAACGTATTACAGCATGTGGTAATAGAACACAGAACAGAAGAACATTAGGATATATTATGGAAAAACATTTTTGAATTATCTCCATGATAATTGACCTCTCATATCTGAGCTTAGAGCGTATGATACACCCCGGGTCCTAAGTCTCGGGTATCAAAAGTGAGGGTTCCGGGGTCTCGGGTTCCACTCGGAGTTCTGGGCTCAGGTCTGCGTTTTCCGAAAACCCCGGAGGATTGCGTACCGGTTAAAAAAGAAAAACACTCCTCCACATAGGGTTTTTACTAATTTTCCCAACTAGGTGAGGAAATGACAAATATTAGGGTCAACTCAATATTAAATCATACAAGATTTATGCCAACATGTATATATTACATATAATGTATTTTCAGTTATGGAAAGCTGCAAGTTTCCTGATTGGTATTTAAGTTCAGAGAAAAAGGACAAGGTTAACATAGCATTGAAATCATTCAACGACAAATACTGCAGATATCCAGATAAGAAGGTCATGGGACCTGCCAAAATGTTCCATGACATCATGATGAGAAAGCTGAAGGAGGAATTGAATAAGAACGATTTATTTAGGTGTCAAAAAATTGAGTTCACAGGCTCCACGTATGAAGGTTTAAAAATCACTGGTGATGGCTTGGAGTTTGATGTTATGATCCTCTTGAAAGGCGGTGACAAATTAGATGCGAATCCTGTACTAGATGAACAGGGATTTCGTTTTCTGACACCAACTAATCCTGAAGATCCAATGCTTGAGAAGTTGTTGAATAAACAGTATGTTTCACCAAAAAAGCTAAAATCGAAATTCTTAGGTGCTTTACAAGTATTTATTGACAGTGAAAATGACTACAAAGATTGCGTTAAACTGAAAATTAAGGGTCCTGCAATACAAGTCGATGTCAAAACGAAGAAAGGGGATAAGTTATGGTATAGTGTTGACACAGTGCCTACCTATGAGATCAAAGAGACTAAAGATTCAGGTAAAATTTCTTATCTGTAATGAATTGGAGTATTTTAACAGCTGATAAGGTGCTTTACAGGAAGGTGATTAACAAATGATTAACTAATATTAAATGAATAACTTATCCTTCACTAATGTGA
Source organism: Darlingtonia californica (assembly GCA_032270445.1). Taxonomy (NCBI): domain Eukaryota; kingdom Viridiplantae; phylum Streptophyta; class Magnoliopsida; order Ericales; family Sarraceniaceae; genus Darlingtonia; species Darlingtonia californica. The sequence goes on from JAUBWS010067989.1 coordinate 10,453, forward strand.
CTTTCTAACAGCCAAAAAGGTAACAAATAACTAATATTGATTTATAATGGTCATATTTAAGTTTCTTTTTGTGCTATCCTTGAGAACAATACTTGAAAACAATGGAATTACTTTTAAACAATTTTAATTGCAATGTCTTTCAAAAATCATTTCACTGCCATAAATTCTATATTCGACCATATTAAGGCCGGATTTCAAAACGAAAATGTACTTTCACTGCTCAAATGTTGTTCTTTTATGGCTCAAAGTAAGTGTTTATATCACCATAATAAGATCATTCTTTAGTCCAGACAGATGATACCAACTATGGTTTTGGTTTAATTTTGATTACTTCATCACAATGACGAAATTTCTTTTTAATTATTTACTACCACAGGTAAAGCTCGCACCATCTGACTGGACTGAATAGTGATCTGATTAGTTATATGCTTATTTTGAGTCGTAAATAAACATTATTTGAGAAGTAAACAGTACATATGGTTTTGTATAGTTGTCTTTTTAAAGCAAGGCAATCATCAGAAATTATGTAACTACAATTAATTTTTTGTTTTTCCTCTTCAGCACCTGTTTATTATGTCGCAAAATCACACATAGAAACTTCCGACTCGTGGAGGCAATCCTTTTCCTTAGAGGAAAAATGTTTATTGAAAGCTATTGATCAAGGAAATGAGTGTCGTCGTGAAGTCATTCGCACTCTGAAGGCATTGTTCAAGAGGCAGTCACCGCTGCATAAGATCAATTCTTACATTTTGAAGACCTCACTTTTCCATGTTTCCAAATACATGAGTGAAAACGTTTCGTGGGGCGATAAGGAGTATTCCAACCGAGTTTTTGACATGCTTGGTGTGATTCAAGGATACCTGGATAAAAAGTGGCTTCCTCACTATCACGTACCGACTCAGAATCTTTTGAAAGATTATAAAGATGCTACACTGGATAATGTTAAGAATTGCATTAAAGGAATTCGAAGTAGCGAGACGAAGTTCTTTGATGCGTTTGATTGTACTGCAGATTTTCTCAAATCTCCTTCCAGTAATAATAATCCATAGGAAAATTGCCATTTGTGTTGTCACCGCTTTACAAGCAGGTGTCAGTACTTCAGGGCAGAGAGCAGATGAAAGTGTTTCATTCGCTTGAAACTGGTTAATGTTTATTTTTGAAAGCAAGGTTTTATTGTGTTATCATACAGTGTTTTCAGTTTAGCAATATCAAAGGAGCAATAATTCTTTCATTGCCACCTAGGAATGGCATAGATGATCTAAAAAGCAGTCCGTCTGATAACGTATTTAATATCTGACATGAAGGATTTAATGTGGCATAAAGTTAGCTATACATATTACGACAGGGACAAAAATTAAGGTTCATAGTGGGCGAAACAAAATTAATTTGTTGTTCTACAGGCCCGACCGACCCAGAATGTGGCTAAGTCAAAAAAATAATAATTATTATCGACTTTTATTTCAAAAATACCTATTGCAGTCACACTTCAACTTTTAGTCTGTTCTATCTAGGAAGATTTTTATGCTTTAGCACGAGAAAAATTATCAAAACAATTCACCTGTCATATTCGTTTAGCCTCGTTTTCGCGCAAACGCGTTTGTTTTGATTGCGAACGGGCTGCTAGATAACAAGAGGCAAGAAGGGGGCTTGCCTTGTTGTCTGTGTAATTTCTGCGATGGAGTGTTGACGTAAAAAGAAGAATATCAAACAAAGAAGATATCATTTTAAATAGCTTTATTATTTTTCGGGTTTCTGCCGACCCGGATTTTGGAGAAAAATATTTTATCTTACCGACCGGCCGACCCTAATTTTTCTTACGATCTGCCTGTAGAACAATAAATTAAATTTGTCTCGCCTAGTGAATTAGAAATTTTCTCAATCTGACGATTGATTGTCATTGCACTTCAAGATATTCTTCTCCTTTTTGTTCAGGTGTTTGACTTATGAGGTTGATCTCCTGGTTTGTTTATTGAGGCAAATAAAGTTGATTACTTACTTACACTTCTCTTCTTATCGATGCTCTGGAGCTAAATTTGAATAACCCTTATAACTCCAACCTCCAGGGGCCAACTAAATGAGTTCTAATAATCGAATATTCGAATGATCGAGGGGTATTAATGAGAGAGTATTGTACCCAGAACAATAAAAAACGGTCCGAGTTACGGGGATTTCGATTTATCGAGGGTTTAAGAGTTACATGGATAATACTGTTTTGTTAAACATCCACCATCTTGAACTCCCACGATATTTAGAAATCTTTGCTATCCGTGAAATTAAATTCCTGTCATTCAGTAGTGTTGGAATAATCAGTTTTGTTAAATTTTATTTTATGATAGAGATCTTTATTTTTTATGATTGAATAAATGAATACTATTCATGCAAAAAAGTTTCGAGTTCATCGTTAACACTTCCATTGTCTTTATTTGTTTCATAATTTCAAACTTATAGTAAAGTTGACATGTTTTCAAAGTTATAGCAAAGTCGTATATGCTTTGAAACCATAGCAAAGTCGTTTTTTTTTAAGTATTTAATCCACTTTTTGATTAAGCTGACAAAGTATTTCAAAAATCTATACAGCGTGTTGGTAGAATTTTTGACATTACAACTCATTAATCATACGAAAAGTTTCGGCGCTACAAACTTTCGGTCGAAAATTTGTCCAAAAGTTTGTAGCGCCGAATTTGCCAAAATTTTGCCTTTGACCGAAAGTTTATCACGCTGAAATTTTCCGAAAATCACCTTTTTTATTCAATTTGCGTATATAAGATTCCCAAAATTCCCCGATTCTCGATCGATATTCCCCGATTCCCGATGAACATAAGACCGGGATAGCTAAGAAAGACTGACTCGCATGCTAGTCTAGCTGTCAGGTGGGAAAATGAAAAAATTAATTCACCTTCTTATGACTTTTTTGTATGACGAGTTTTTAAACCCTGGTTTTCATATTAACTTCTACAACAAACTGGTTGACCTCTGTTTCCAAAATGAATGTTCAAGGCTGTTTTATTGTTTTTCCTTTTTTTACAAAAATTCACTAACAGGAATAAAAACATTTGTCCGAAATATTTGACCGAAATTTTGAGAATTTTGACCGAAACTTTTTGCGCCGAAACTTTTTGCGCCGAAAATTTTTGTGATAAATGTATACTCTATAATTCTAACTCTCAAGGACAAAAATACGAATAAATTATGAAGACTTCAAATTATACAAGCTTAACTGATATTTCTTTCCGGTGTCTGAGTTAAGTTAAGTTTAAAATTGTGTGAAGTGTTATGAAACCTTTTCAAAAAATGTTGCACATTCTAAAGTTAAAGCTGAGTGCTATTGTTGAAATATTATGATGTGATGCCGAATATCAAATAGCGGTATAGACAAAGAAGTATCAATGTCAAGGAAATCAATAAGAAAAAGAATGTTTTATAGAAATTTTATCTAAAGTAATATTAATATCATTAATGCAATTTTCTATGATATTTCAAGATGACAATAGTAAGATTGTAATGATTATGTAGACATAATATAATATTTGATTATGTTGACTGAAGGAAAATATCGAATTTCTTTAGGTTTTTTTTCCAGGGTCTAGGGCAATGTGGATTCGTTTGATAGGCTAATGTATTATCTTCTTTAATATTTGAGAAAACTTGATAAATTTCGTGTGTATTTAGAGAGATTTCAAACAACACATACGCGCCCGTGATATTAAAGATAAACATTAATTGTCCTTTGGCGTGATATTAATGTTAATGTTTAATTGATATCCATACACATTAATGTTAAACATTAATATCACCGATAAAGGTAGGATCGCTTTAGCCTGGATAAATACGGTACAAACAGTCTATTAAAAACAAAATGGCGGAGCAAAT